>CM046881.1:414560844-414755762 GCA_025667525.1 Glebionis coronaria
GGATTCCACTTACTGTAGTTGGTCAGACAGAGCCTGAGTTGATACAAGGTAGTTATGTTCCAAGGGTTAATGTTGTGCCATAGACTGTTCCATATTGTCAGCAACCTGTTGTTTGTTCTTCGACTCCTACTTGTGATGCTTATATTAGTAGTTTGCATGGGATTGCATTTGCTAGGGGTGATGTTCCTGTTGAGTCAAGTAGTGCTCGATCTATTCATGATGGTATTCCTAAGGTTTATTGTCCAGGTCCTAGGTCTTATGATGATATTTGCTGGTTTCTTAAGAAGTTTGATAGGTCTTTGTTTGAAAGGTATTTGGTTGAGACTCGTGTGATTAGGAGGTTTGAGCAGAATGAGAAAAAGTTTGACAGGTTTGTTGGTAGTGTGAGGAGGTCAGAATTTGTTAGGGCGAGGGAAATGGATGAGGTTGTTAGATTGAGATCTATGGTGCTGAATTTGAGTGGGCAAGTTGAAAGGTTGCGTAGGGAGCAAGAAAGGAATGCTAGGTTGAGTGCGTAGGATTTGTCGATGAGATCTTTTTCTAGTCGAGGTGTTGTGGTTCGTGATGTGTCAGATCAGGTTGAAGCTCAAATGTCGGTGAAGCCGAGTGAAGGAGGTAGTCGTAAGGAGAAGGAAATAGTGGAGGAAGAATCTGAGGATGATGATAGCAGCAGTGATGACGAGCCGATGTACAACAAGCTGCGGGGATTTGATGTTTAGTTCTTTTATGCTATTTTTATTTAGACTTGTTGTAATAGAACTTATGTAGACTCGTACTCTAGTTTGTGATAAACTTAATGACTTTAAGTTTGTTGTGATGAAGGATTGTAGTGACATTACTTGTCATAATTTTGTGGAGATTTTCTAAAGTAATCCAAAATTACCTTCATGACTTATGATTTGTCTTATTAGTTCTTGTGTGAATTGGTTAATGATTAATTGTAAATTGTGTTGTTGATGCATGTAGTATCCATGTAACATCTTGATAGAGAAATCCTTCTTCTTATCTTGATATGAATACTTACTTGTTCTCTTTCTGTTATGGTTATACAGGAAGGAGTTGGGAGGCATTTTTCTGACTTTACTAAATTATTGTTTTGTTAGTTTCCTGTAAACATACCGCCTAAATTGACGACTGCTATTGTTAATACCATGATTGAGCAAGCTATTGCTAGAGCTTTGGAAGCTGAACGTGCTGCGAGGAACCAAGAGGCTGAGAATAGGAATGCTGCTGGTCAGGTTGGAGGGAATGTTGAAAATCAGGTTGGAGGAAATGCTGATGAGCAAGCAGAAGGAAATGATGCGGGACAAGTTGGAGGTAATGCTGTTGTTCAACAGGTTCAGAAGGAATGTTCTTATGCTAGTTTCATGAAATGTGGACCTACCCAATTTCGTGGTACTGGTGGTGCATTGGAATTAAGGAGGTGGATTGAGAAGATTAAAAGTACTTTTGAAATCGGTGGATGTTTAGAAGCTAGTAAGGTGAAATTTGTTGCAGCTACTTTTCAGGATGATGCGTTGAGTTAGTGGAATAGTCAAGTAGCTACTGTGGGATTGGTTGAAGCGAATGCTAGAACATGGACTGTTACCAAGGGACTGTTGACTGCTAAGTTTTGTCCTGAGGAAGAGTTAGGTCAGTTGGAAGATGAATTGAGGCATTTGGTGCTGAGAAACAATGATATTGTAGGTATACAAGGAGATTTTCTGATTTATGTTTGTTGTGTCCTGATGCGTTTGCTGATGACCGTAAGAAGATGAAGCAGTATATTAGGGGTTTATATAGTAATATCAAGGGAGAAACTACTTCGTCGAAACCCAAGTCATTTGATGAAGCTGTTCAAATGGCTCATGCTTTAATGGATGTAAAGCTGCAGGATCGAAAAGATAGTATTGCTGAGGGGAATAAGAGAAAGTGGGAAGCTGCACACTCAAGTCAAGGGCAGAATCGTGACGGTTATCGTAATAACAATAACCAAGGACCGAATAGGAATCAACAGTATAATTTGAGAAGGAATGATGGTGTTCCTGCTGCTACAGGAAATCAAGGTAACAAGGTGAATCGAAGTGTGGTCGATGTAATCTGTATCATATTGGAAATTGTCCACCTGCTTGCAACAAGTGTGGGAAGGCCGGACATAAGATGGCAGATTGCAGAAACAAGGGTGTAGCCACTAGGGCCAATGTTGTCAAGGTAGTTTACTGTTCTGGATGTGGAGGCCGTGGACATAAGAAAGGGAACTGTCCGAGGGTTGGCATACGACAGGGAGGCAATGTTGCTGATGTTGCTTCTGGGATTGCTGCTCCAGCCTATGTCGTGGGAGATGCTGACAAACCTCAAGGGCCGAACATGGGGACCGGTACGTTCTTACTTGATGCTTGTTATGCTAGTGTGTTGTTTGATTCTGGATCCGATAGAATTTTCGTAGATGTTAGATTCAGTCAGCTACTGGATAGAGAACCAGTGAGATTGACAACTAGTTATAATGTGGAGTTAGCTGATGGTAAGGTTGTAATCACTAGTTCTGTACTAAAAGGTTGTTCCTTGAAGTTAGGTAATTATGTGTTTAGTATTGATTTGATGCCTATAGAATTAGGATCTTTTGACGTGATTATTGGAATGGATTGGTTAGTTGATAATGGAGCAGTAATTGTTTGTGGAGAAAGATTAGTTCAGATACCGCTAAGGAATAGGGTATTGACTGTGAAAGGAGATGAATGTACTTCTCGTTTGAGAGTTGTTTCTTGTTTAAAGATGATGAGGTATATAGAAGCAGGTTTTGATGTGTTTCTTGCACAGATAAGTAATGATGGTGTGAATGAAAGGAAATTGGAGGATGTGTGTAACACCCCATTTTGATAAATGGAATGTCACGCGTAATTATGGTGTGTCATCAAAGCATACAAGGATAAATGTCTGAACCATTACATGACCATAGGGATAACCGGAATCAAACATCGGTTCCCAAACATAAGCCCAAAACATAATAAAGTAAAAGAAAATGAATGAAAGACTAAGCAAGCATAAGTATATGAAGGCAAAAAGGAAAAGAAGTCTCTAGCAGCTTCCATCCTATACACGTCCCCCAAATGCTCGAGTCTTTCCTAGGGTACCTGCCGTTTTGGGAAATGGAAAGGAAAGTAACGGCTGAGCAAAACGCTCAGTGCACGGATATAGACATAGTATGAATGAGTAAGCATAATAAAGACTTAATAGCAGCGGAAATGTATAAGTCCTGGAAAACCTGGAACATGTTCATAAAACTGGTTTTATAGTTTGAAAAGCCTTATGTTTATCTTATGAAAACTGTTTAACATATTTTACCATTAGTCAATATAGGTCATGAAAATCCACCGTGCATGAATACTTGGGGGGTGACCTCATCATGCAAATTAGTGGGGCTGCCTCTAATTTAATATACTGGTTTTGGGTAGGAGGGATCAGCTCCTTGTGAAGGATGCAAGGCACACACCACATTCACCATGAAATCCTGATTGAAAACATGTAACTAGGATGCAACCATACGCCCCACATGATAAATATAATAATATGGCCAAAAGCTGAAGGGACGCTACGAGCAATCACTCCGCCGTGGTGAA
Organism: Glebionis coronaria; assembly: GCA_025667525.1. Classification (NCBI taxonomy): domain Eukaryota; kingdom Viridiplantae; phylum Streptophyta; class Magnoliopsida; order Asterales; family Asteraceae; genus Glebionis; species Glebionis coronaria. Next base: position 414,564,441 of record CM046881.1, read on the forward strand.
GTCATAACATTGGTGCCTCTAATGATATGGTTATGGTACCTCCATAACTAGGTGAAACTGGTCATGCATGTATATGGCTTTAGGTATTCTAATTAAACATAAGCAATTCAAAAACATATAAAACATATACTGGGAAAACAGTTGGCTGCATACGGGGAATCCTAATAAGGAAAGAATGTCCATACTGAAAGGACGGGAATCCGTACCTTGTGTCCAGTGAACGAAGAAGACGAATTGAGAGGAATCCTACTTCCGTATCACTAATGCTACATGAATACATACGTGAATAAGTATCTGACTACTAAATACGTAACTGGTTTTATATCATGTCTTAGCTTATTTTATATGTTCATATCATGTTTTACTGTTTAAAGCCTTAAACTGTGTTTATCTTATATTCTGTCTATTCTGATTAAGTATTTCTGGTATTTCATGTATTATTATACTTACTGTGTAATAATAAGTAACTTTCCAAAAATAGCAGGTTTCCTAAAATAGAAAGTTTCCAAAAATAGAAAGTTTCCAAAAATAGAAACTTTTCAAAAATAGAAAGTTACTAAAAATAGAAAGTTTCCAAAAATAGAATGTTTCCAAAAATAGAATTACTGCTTAAAAATAGATAAGTTTCTAAAAATAGGATGTTTCCATAAATAGATCAGCTGCCTTAATTAAATAAGTTTCCATAAATAGATTAGCTGCCTGAATTAAATAAGTTTCTAAAAATAGAAAGTTCCCATAAATAGATATAAACTGGTTAAATAAGCTAAGTATATAAGCCTAAGTATTTTTCTGATTATTTTCTAAGTCATAATGATATACTATATAGTTTATTAATTATTTCATGTAATTTAAATAAACTATAGGTTAAAAGTATTTAATTAAAATATATCATGTTTTTAATTAAATAAAGTTAAATACTTAGGTTAAAACATGTATTATTATTTATTAGTAATATAACCTAAGTCATGTTAATTACTTAATTATAACCATGGTTTTTAAATAATTAATTAATTAGAAGTCTAAAAATATAAAATACTTAGGTTAATAATTTCATGATCTAATAATTAAATTATAACCTAAGTCATGTTATTAAATTAATCATGTCATATTTATTAATTTAATTTTAACATAAGATTATAAAAGAAAAATAATCTTAACATACACCGTGAACCGGATCTTGACTAAGAACCATGAACCGGACATGAAATCGACACCATACCCCGAACCAAATCGGGGTTACCCTTGTCTTGTTGCTGCCGTGGGACCCACACCAACCAACCGGGACCATATGGTCTCGGTGGTGGTCAAATAGCCAAACCGAGACCCCCCTCGGGTTCGGTTTAGGCGGCGGCCAAGAACAAACACCCCTAAAACATCCCTTTTGATTTATTCCAAAACCAATTCCATGTTAGATCTATGATTTAATTAGGTTTTTAAGAAAAACATATCATGTTCTTAATTATTTAAAAGATTAAATCAAAAGAAAAGGGTTAAAAGAATTACCGAATGTGTGGATCTAAACAAGGATGAACAAACACGAACACTTGCATCAAAACCAAGATTAAAGATCAAATAAACACCCCTTTGGTGTGTTTATGGGTGGCGGCCAAAAGAGAAAAAGAAGGAGAAGGAAGAACTTTTAGGTTTTTATAAAAATCCTCTGTAAAGTGAAAATGAGTAGTGATATTTTCCTAATTCCTTGTTTTAGTAAAAATTGATGGGCTAAGCCCATCTTCCCTCCCTAATTTCGTGTTATGGGCCCCACATGGGGTAACCCATACATTTCCTGAGTCTAAATATTATAGTGTGTTCTCGTGTGTTCTCGTGTTCGTAATTTACGTGTTTTAATTAGTTATCGATCGTGACTTAATATATTTATTCGTGTTCGTAATAAATATATATACGTAATTAATATTAGCTCGTGATTAAATTACGTTCATGATTTCATGATCGCATGTTCATGATTAATTATTGTTTAAATAATTATTATGCGTTCGTACGTAATAAATACTTATCGTGTTCTAACACGTACATAATACGTAAAATTCTTATACGTGAACGTAATCATGCTATAAAAGGAAAGTTTTAATCTAGTGTGTACGATCTAATGGTACTATTCATGGTAAAAGCATGCGGGTTTTACAACTCTTCCCCCCTAAAAAGAATAATTCGTCCCCGAATTATAGATAACGTGACTGAAAGAGAAACATACCCGAATCAAACTGAGAGGGTATGTAAGATAAATGAACGTGCAGGTTTCCTAGCAGAAGGAACGCGGAACGTGACATGTCTTGAAAGGACATGGAACGTGACGTGACTGAAAGGACATATCTAGTTGATAAGAGAAAAACGGATAAAAGTCCGGATGAACTTGTCCGTTTCCATGTGGCTTCCCTCTTGGAACGGTTCCTTCACAGATCTTGACACAATGATAAGTCTTGGTCCTCCTGACCTTGACTTGAAGTACGACGAAGTTCTTGGTTATCAACGTAAGGTAGATCCCCTAAATTTGATCGAGGGAATAAGAATTAACGTGTAAGGGCAACTAAAACGTTATCGTGCAAAACACTCTTACTTAACTGATAATTAGCAACGATGCGCGAGCCACGAAGAAACGTAGTACGTGAAAAATTTTGAACGTGACACGTGAAAAATTTTGAACGTGATACGTTGAGATATGATGAGTGTAGTATGAGTAAAGATATCGTGACCATGATACGTGTAACATATCTTGATCATGATATGAGGAACGTGGAATGAACATAACATGTGAAACATATAGTGAACATAGAATATAATGGCGGTAACACCAAACATTACAAGGTGAGACATAGAATATGACGAGAAACGTCTATCTGAGGATAGGGAGTTATACTAAACTTGGGTCTGGTCTCTTAAGTTCTTGCAAAACTTCCCAAAATGAGAAAAACAAACATAAAATCGTAAGCCGAGATGCCACATGAGCGTTAATAGTGTCATGAACGCGAGTACAAAAGCAAGTCGTGAAATTAGAACAAGGACGTGAAGTAAATAAGGGGCACAATTGCGAATCTTTGTCTGACCCGATAACTGATGGATTGCCAAGTGATCGGATGAGCATTAGCTGGAACATGTCCGATCAATCTGTTGGTTCTGAAATCCTTGCGGATGTAAGGATTCTGCAGATTTGATCAAACTGTTCGCAATAACCCAGATAGCATCATGGTTCTTTTGAGTTTGCGTTAATCTGGTAACCAAAATCCGTGGAGATCTTGTCCCATTTCAATTTACCATTCCAGATGATGAAAACATCCCAGTCTGTTGGTGTCCTATCTTAACCTGTTGGTATGTCAGGTACTTAGATATGAACGTAACTGTATCTTGCTTCGTAGGACTTGATACATAGGAGTTTGCGAAACTCTGAGTTTCTGAATCTAGACTTCTCCTAGCGTAGGATTTTCTAGAACACCTAATGTAGTGTAGGGTTCTCTCCTTTACGCATAAGCTGAGTCATAGTAAGATTAACCGTAGAAACCCATGTGATTCAGCGTGTCACTGTAATCAAACAGAATTGATATTGGAAAATTTTCTAGGGTAAAATTTCTCTTGTCATAGAATTTGCAACATAGTGCAGATATGGTCTTCCTGTTCTTCTCTAGGCTTAAAGGAAATCAGGTTATCCTTAATGAAAACACTGATGAATTTGCTATGAGTTCATGGAAACTCATTCTTATAATACCATTGGACCATTGATGAGACTAATTCAAAATCATAAATCTAGCATGACCGAGTCGTGTATGAATAGCAATCATGGACATGTCCTGCTTTTTCACTCGTCACTGTTGGCAGCATGATCATGAGTTCAATCTCGGAAAGGTGATTAACACCATAAGGTCGATTGGGCATGTTGTCAATACGTGGAGGAGAATAACGGTCATGAATGGTGATGTGTTTAAGTCGACGGTAGTCGACACATAATCTCATGGCACAGTCCTTCTCCTTGTAAGTTCTTCTGGAATGTATGGGAATATTTTGGAATAATCATCTGACAGCTAGAAAATTTTAGCTACCACGGCTAACAACGCACATGCTTGTAAGCATATATAATTTGTACAGATTTTCCTGATGGAAAATCAAGCTGAATGTATTCAGGAGCCTGAACATTACTGTACATAATTATGAATCGTAGCATGGTGTGCTGTTCATGGTCCATAATTAAGATAAAATTCATCTCGTGTATGTCTGAGGAAATGCGTTAGCAGCATGGATCTCATCATTAAGCTGAAGGAAAACCTTCGTATACGTGGGAATACGAAAGGCGTCCTTCATGGTCATGAATATATGAAATATGGTGAAAGAAATGAAAGTGACATCGGCAACGTGATAGTTCTCACTGATGCGCCGGTAATGGTATTGAAATTATTGTGGCCTGATTCATACATGGCACAACAAAATGGATATACCCTTGGAGGGTACCCTGAATTTCTTAGAAATGTTCCATAATTAGACGTGAGTCATGTGTCTTGACTCGTGTCTTGGAAATATAAGGATGACATATGTCTTGACTGGTGTCTTGACATGCGTCTTCAGAAAGTATCCGTGAGACATGTGTCTTGACTGGTGTCTTGACATGTGTCTTTAGAAAGTATACGTGAGACATGTGTCTTGACTGATGTATTGACATGTGTCTTCAGAAAGTATACGTGAGACATGTGTCTTGACTGATGTCTTGACATGTGTCTCGAGACGTAAAACAATAGAACTACAATATTAGGTTAATATGCCAGACTTGACGGATCGGTTGGACTACTGATCCTTTGTGTGTCTGATCACGTCTGCGGCCGGAGCCTCGGTTGCGATTTCTAGGATAGTTTCTGTCATAGTAGTGGTTACTATCGTCCTGTCTGTCAGTTCTATGACGGTCATTCTCATGACCGTGATTCATGTAACTATTCAGCTGAGTGGCCGGCTGGTACCGGTTTGCACTCATATGGCTGAAATGACAGCCGAATGACGTGTGACATGTAACTAAGAATTAGGGACACTGATTGATTAAAATCATCTGATGGTGAAATATCTTCTCGTCTAATTGCTTTGCTCTGGCGCCTTTGTCTTCGTCTTGTGGGATCTCCAGGTTGTGAACAACATCCGCATCTCGTAGCGTCTCCGAACGTCAGCAACATCAACCTTTAGTAACATCTCCAAGTTATGAGCGGCATCAGCAATCTTGTAGAATATCAGCAATTGAAAATACGCCTGAGATGATTCAGAATCGACTAGCGAATACTCGTGAAGTATTACAAGTGGAATACACATGGATTAAGGTACATGTAATACACATGAAACACGGTACGTGGAGTACACGTGGAATGCACATGAAATGATCGGTATGGAGTCGATCATTTATGAAGGTCTACGAAATCTTAGGATTTGGTAAACTATGGATTGATCTATTGATTTAATGGTGGAGATGGGGAAGAAGGAGATGAGGGTATAGAGAGAGAAAGGAGAGAAAAGAAAAGTAGAGAGAGAAAGATGTTTTATTAAAATGAAAAGATGTAAAATGAAAGAAACACCCCTCCTAACATGCTAGGAGGGGTTATATATAGCCCACCCTACATGTGGGCTATATGGGCTATACTTGGATCACGAGCCTAATACATTAATATATCGTTGGAGCGACCGATCCTTCATAAATACGTAAAAACGTATTTCCAACAATCTCCCCCCTAAGGGAGGTCGCTCCAAGTTACAAAGTTCTAAATATTCTATATCTCGTGATCTATGCTAACTAAGATGTGACCGAGACTTTATTAGGAAAAACGTATTTCCAACAATCTCCCCCTAAGGGAGGTCATATCTTTTTACAAAATCTTAAACCTAGCATCTATGCTTGAGTCTTCGATCTTGTTCTTGTGAATATGCTTGATGTGATCTTTGACTTATGTTTTGAGCATGTTTTCTTGCCTTGACCTTGTGCATTCGTCACTTGTGACATTCGCCTCTTCGTGACTTCATGTTCCACATACTTATACCTTTAAATTCTTGAAAGCTTCAGAGTTTGATACAGCGGAAGACTTGACCTTCAGACTTTCTTGAATTTGTTGAAGTACTAATTGTATGTAGTATAAGCATGTGGTGACGACTTCTTCTGGATTGTACACCGCAATGCCACCTTTTTGTTACGCTGCATAAGACAGTTAGCAACAAACAATATACACGGATGAAATGGCCTTGAACATTTCATTCTAATTCGGTAGCATTTTACCTCCGGTCGGTGAAGACCGTTGGACGATATTAAATATCGTACTTGTGGCAGGTAGTTTCAATAAAGAACCTCCTTGACAAGATTTCGCGGGTAAACCCATTCTCTTTACTCGACCGTCCAAAGCTGACTGCGAACGTAAAGAGTGAATCATTTGGATAATATTATCCGCATGATTTGAAGCCGTCAATTCATGTTCCTGGAACAAGTGAAGTTCAATTAAGAACCGCACCAGTTGCTTTCCAGTTGTCACTAGCTTGATTCATATAGAATCTTGCAAGTTACCTACCAAGTGTTGTTTGATGTTAACACTAGAAGGATTTCCATTCGTCACAGTAAATACTTAATAGTATTACTCTGAATGTTCTGGCAAGATCACTAAGATATTGCGTAGAGGCCTGGAACGTGTTTAAATTCATTTAAGAATTAAACCACTGTTGCTTTCCAGTTATCACAAGTTTGATTCATAAAGAATCGCACAAGTCACCTACCATGAGATTTTTGATATTCGCTCAAGAAGGATTTCCATCTTCATTGTAAATACTTTCGTATTACTCGGATGTTCAAGCAAGATCATGAAGATTTTGCGTAGGACTCTTAAGATCTTTCTTACTTTTCACAGTGTGTGAAGAAGAAAGGAAATATGAAAGTGTGTCCTAATGAGATATTTGATGGTCTCAAATGGCTCTAGACTCGATCGTGCATTTTGGATTTTAGTGATCGGAGGCTGGAGAGGAGTGCCACCTTTTCAATACCAATTTATTCGGAGTGAATAAATCAATAGATAATGTGTTGTCTCCGTGTGATTAAAACAAATATCTTTTGAGGGATATCTGAGTTAGCTGGGATGGGTTGTGCCTTGCATCACTGGGACCATGATGTCTATCTTCAATATCGAGAATCATAAATGATCTCAATAGCATATGAATTGACCCGGTTTCTGCCTAAGTTGTAAGGAGGGCTACTTTCTTTACACCCTTTATCTTTACAATTCTTTTTCATTCTTCAACCCCTTCAATGCTTACCAATACGTCATAACTAGCACCTTGTTGTGATTGTTCCAGTGCTAACTTAAGTACTTGGTCGGCATTCAGCTACGTTCACAATCTTTCTCCATCTTTCCTAAGGACTACTATTTCTAGCTATGGAATGTCCTTGGGAAGATTCCTCCAGTTCTAGAGAAATCATTGGACTTTAACCTATCCTACCATCCTTATGTCACCACAATCTTCACCGTCGTGAATAGAGATGTTTTGGGTAAGTGTATGTCACCATGAAATCCATTTTGAAGTGCAAATCCATTTTGCTCCCCCTTAACATATGCCACGATATTCGAAAACATTTCGCACATGTCGGGATGAGCTAACACGTTAAGTCAAACCATTTGTGATTAATCATTTCCCATATTAAATCACATTTTCTCCCCCATATTAAAAATATTAACCCAATCGATGTTTTTAATATCAATTGATTTAATAGCATTTTAAGAAAATTTGGGAAGAAAAATGCAAATCCAATTATCTTCATGAATTACACAAGCTCCCCCTCAAATTAATGAGGGTCTACTTGAAACGTAAATTAAATACCTTTTAAACACAAGTGTAAGGTATTTATCACGTGCAAAGATCATATGTAACACCCCATTTTGATATAAGGAATGTCACGCATAATTATGGCGTGTCATCAAAGCATGCAAGGTAATATGTAGTAAAACATACATGACCATAGGGAAAACCGGAATCAAACATCGGTTCCCAAACATAAGCCCAAAACATAACAAAGTAAATGAACTGAATGAAAGACTAAACAAGCATAAATATATGAAGGAAACAGGAGAAGAAGTCTATGGCAGCTTCCATCCTATGCATGTCCTCCAAATGCTCGAGTCTTGGGTACGTGCCGTTTTGGGACATGGAAAGGAAAGTAACGGCTGAGCAAAACGCTCAGTGCACGGATATAGACATAGTATGAATGACAAAACATGATAAAGACTTAATAGCAGCGGAAATGTATAAGTCCTTGAAAAACCTGGTATAGCTTAGTAAAACTGGTTTTATAGTTTGAAAAGCCTTATGTTTATCTTGTAAAAACTGTTTAACTGATTTACCATTTAGCCAATATAGGTCATGAAAAGGTCACGTGCATGAATACTTAGAGGGGTGACATCATCATGCAAATTAGAGGGGCTACCTCTAATTTAATACACTGGTTTCTGGGTAGGAGGGATCAGCTCCTTGTGAAGGATGCAAGGCACACACCACATTCACCATGAAATCCTGACTGACACATGTAACTAGGATGCACCCATACGCCCCACATGATATAATAATATGGCCAAAACTGAAAGGGACGCCACGAGCAATCACTCTGCCGTGGGGAAGTCATAACATTGGTGCCTCCAATGTTATGGTTATGGTACCTCCATAACTAGGTGAAACTGGTCATGCTTGTATATGGCTATAGGTTATGCTAATTAAACATAAGCAATTCAAAAACAATAAAACAAATACTCGGAAAACAGTTGGCTGCATACGGGGAAATCCTAATAAGAAAAGAATGTCCATACTGAAAGGACGGGAATCCGTACCTCAAGTCCAGTGAATGAACGGAAGAAAGACTCCTACTTCTGGATCACTAACGCTACATGAATACACACGTGTATAAGTATCGAATCACTGATTACGTACTGGGTTTTATGTCTCATCTTAGCTTACTTTGTATGTTTTAGGTCATGGTTTACTGTTTAAAGCCCTATCTGTGTTTACCTTGTACTCTGATTAATCTGATAAAGTATTACTGGTAATTCATGTATTATTATACTTACTGTGTAATAATAAGTAACTTTCCAAAAATAGCAGGTTTCCAAAAATAGAAAGTTTCCAAAAATAGAAAGTTCTCAAAAACAAAAAGTTTCCAAAAATAGAAAGTTACCAAAAATAGAAAGTTTCCAAAAATAGAAAGTTTCCAAAAATAGAAAGTTTCCAAAAATAGAAAGTTTCCTAAAATAGAAAGTTTCCAAAAATAGAATTCACTGCTTAAAATAGATCAGTTTCTAAAAATAGAAAGTTTCCAAAACTAGATTAGCTGCCTTAATTAAATAAGTTTCTATATATAGAAGGTTTCCATGATTAGATTAGTTGCCTTATTTAATTAAGTTTCTATAAATAGAAGTTTCCATAATTAGAATTAAGCTGGTTGCATAAGCTAAAATATAAGTCTAAGTGTTTATAAGCTTATTTCTTAAGTCATATGATATAGTGTATAGTTTAATTATTATTTCATACATTTTAATTAAACTATAGGTTAAGCATTTTAATTAAAGTATAACATGTTTTAATTAAAATGGAATAAATTACTTAGGTTAAAATGTATATTAATATGTATTAATAATATAACCTAAGTCATGTCTAAATTAATTAATTATAAGCATGTTTTAAATAATTAATTAATTATAACTTATAACATAAAAATACTTAGGTTAAATTAATATCATGCTAAATTAATAATTAAGAAATAACCTAAGTCATGGTTTAATTAATATCTCATGTTATTAATTAATTTATATCCTAAGTTCATAATTCATAATATTAAAATGTAGCATAAATCATGATTTAACCAACGAACCATGAATCGGGCATGAACTCGACACCGTACCCCGAGCCAACTCGGGGTACTTGTGTCCCCTTGTTGCCGTGGGTCCCACATGCACCAACCAAGACCAAAATGGTCTTGTTGGTGGCGGCTAAAAGAAAACCGAACCCCCTTCGGGTTGGTTATACTAGGCGGCCAAAAACAAACACCCTCATATAACAACCTTTGATTTTAATTAACCCCAAAACATGTTAGATATATGTTTAATTATCATGTTTTAATAAGAATAACAATAACAATAACATGTTCGTGAAAATAATCAAAGATTTAAAAAAGAATTAAAAAGAAAGGTTTAGAATGATATACCAATACGTAGCTTGGAAGAGGATGAACAAACACGGTTTATAGCAATGGTTTTCAAGATCAAAATCAACCAATCAACCACCTATGGTGGTCTTAGGGTGGCGGCACAAAGAGGACAAAAAGGAAGGAGAGAAAACCTTTTTAGGTTAAATGTTTATTTTGCTTGAAATGTAAAATGAAATGAAAAGTTACCATAACCCCCCTTTTCTTGTAAAAGTCCATGGGCTTAGCCCACCTTGTTATGTGTGACGTGGGTATGGGGCCCCACATGGGGTACCCGTACCTTTTCTCGTGTCCCGATGTTTCGTGTTCGTTCGTGGTTAAACGTGTTCGTGTTTAAAGTGTTTCTGTTTATTTTATCATGTAGTTTATCGTATTATTTACACTCGTAATTAAGTACTTACGTAATTATTTTAGTTCGTGTTTTAAAATGGTGATCATGATTTAATTATGTTCACGTGAAATATCTATTAACTGTTTATCATGAGTTTGTACGTAATCGATACTTATCATGTCATACACGTATGCACTTGCTTGATTATTAGCACATGAATGTGATCAATACTAAATAGGGTAAGTTTTAATCTAGGACGTACGATCTTAAGGGTACTATTCATGGTAAAAGCATGCGGGTTTTACAATTCTTCCCCCCTAAAAAGAATAATTCGTCCCCGAATTATAGATAACGTAACTGGAAGCGGAACACACCCGAATCAGCCTGAGAGGGTATGTGAGATAATGAACGTGCAGGTGATCTAGCAAAAGAACGTGGAACGTGACATGTCTTGAAAAGACATGGAACGTGACGTGACTGAAAGGACATATCTAATTGATAAGAGAAAACGGATAGGAAGTCCGGATGGACTTGCTCGTTTCTGAGTGGCTTCCCTCTTGGAACGATTCCTTCCCCAGGTCTTGCCACGGATGATAAATTTTGGTCCTCCTGACCTTGACTTGAAATCCGAAAACGCGTTGTTGGTTATCAACGTAAGATGAATTACCTGGATTTGATCGAGGGAATAAGAATTAACGTATAAGAGTAACTGAAACCTTATTGTGCAAATCAATTTAACTGAACGAATAATTCGCAACGATGCTCGAGAGATAATGAAACGTAGTACGTGAAAAATTTGAACGGAAATACGTGAAAATGTTAAACAGAATACGTGAAAATCCGGTGAGTGTAGTATGAGTAAACACATCGCGGTCCATGATATGGGAACATATCATGAACGTATAATAACTTAGATGACAATGTTAACTGGTATGGGTAAGACGCGAAGTGTGACGTGAAATGTCTGTCTGAAGATGGAAAACTATTGAACTTAAGTCTGATCTCCCAAGTTCCTATAACTTCCCGAAATGAAATTGGGAGTTACATCGTAAGCTAGAATACAATCATGAACATGAATAGTTCATGAACTTGAATGCTGAAGCAAATCATGAGATTGGCTGGAGGCATGATCGTAAGAAAATGAATCTGAATATGAGTGTAAATCTAATCTGATATCCGAAAGAGGTCAAGTGATCGTACGATTTTTGGCTGAAATATCTGAAAGTCTACTACTGTGAAATCTTCGCGGATGCAAGGATTTGGCAGACTTGATCAACAATTAATAATTCCATGGGGTTGCTGTACTATTTCCATTTGGAAAGTGTTTCTGATGGAGATAGTTACTAGTATGTAGGTGTTATATCTTAACCTGATTGTATAACAGGATATAATATATGAACATAACTGTATCTTCTTCCCTAGAACTTGATACATAGGAGTTTGCAAAACTATGAGTCTTTAAAACTAGACTTCCTTAGCGTAGGATTTTCTAGAAAACCTAACGAAGTGTAGGGTTCTCACCTTTACTCATAAGCTGAGTCATGGTAAGATTAACCGTGGGAATCCATATGTGACAGCATGTCACTGTAATCAAACAGAATTGATATTGTAAAACTTGCAGGTTGAAATTTCCCCTGACGTAGAATTTGTAACATCGTGCAAATATGGTCTTCCTGCTCTTCTCCAGACTTAGAGAAAAATCAGGTTGTCCTTGAAGAAAACACTGATGAATTTGTTTATGAGTTCATGGAAACTCGATTTACTATGTCCATAATGTTGTTGGAGCATTTATGAGACTAAAGAAAAATCATGAATCTAGCATGCCTGAGTCGTGAACGAATAGCAGTCATGGACATGTCCTGCTCTTTCACTCGTCACTATGGCAGCATGATCATGAGTTCGATCTTAAAAAAAATGATTAACACTATAAGGTTGATTGGACATGTTGTCAACACGTGAAGGAGAATAACGGTCGTGAATGGTGATTTGTTTAAATCGAAGGTAGTCGGCACATAATCTCATGTTGCCGTGCTTCTCCTTGTAGGTTCTCTTGGAATGTATGGGAAGATCGTGGAATAATTAAGTGACAGCTAGAAAATTTTAGCGACCACAGCTAACAACGCACATGTTGTAAGCATAGATAATTTGTACAGATTTTCCTGATGGAAAATCAAGCTGAATGTATTCAGGAGCCTGCACATTACTGTACCTAATTATGAATTGTAGCATGGTGTGTTGTTCATGGTCCATAATTAGGATAAAATTAATCTCGTGTCTGTCCGAGGAAATGCGTTAGCAGTTTGGATCTCATCATTAAGCTGAAGGAAAACCTTCGAAAGACGTCCTTCATGGTCATGAATCATATGAAATATGGTGAAAGAAATGAAAGTGTGATAGTTCTCACGATACGCCAGTAATGGTACTAAAATTCTTGTGGCCTGATTAATACATGGCACAACAAAATTGATATACCCTGGGAGGGTACCCTGAATTTCTTAGAAATGTTCCATAATTAGACATGAGTCATGTGTCTTGACTCGTGTCTTGGAAGTATAAGCATGATATATGTCTTGACTGGTGTCTTAACATGTGTCTTCAAAGTATACGTGAGACATGTGTCTTGACTGATGTCTTGACACGTGTCTCGAGATGTGAAACAAATAGGACTACCATACTAGGTTGGTATGCCAAAATTCGATAAATTGGCATGCTAACCCTTGTAATACCCGATCACGTCCGTGACTGTGTTCTATGGTGATTACCAGGATGGTTGCAGTCAAAGTAATGGTTACTATTGCCTTGTCTATTAGTTCCATGACTGTCATTTTCATGACTGTAATTCATGTAACTATTCAGTTGAGTGGCCGGCTGGTACCGGTTCTCACTTATGTGACTGAAAAGACAACTGAAAGGCTTATGACATATGATAAGGTAAGAACATGGATTGTGATGGAAATCCTCCGGTGGTGAAGCATCATCTCGTCCGACCGCTTCGATCTAACGCCTTTGTCTTCGTCTTTTAGGATCTCCAGGTTGTAAATGTCATCAACATCTCGTAGCGTCTCCAACTAATCCACATCATCAACGTTTAGTAACATTTTCGAGTTGTCAGCGGCATCAGCATTTGTAGAACATCAACAAGTGGAATACGCCTGAGATGATTTAGAATCGACTAGTGAACACTCATGGAGCATTGGCAGAGAAATAGACATGGAACATGGTAAGTGTAATACACATGGAATAAGTACTTGGAGTACACATGGAATGCACATGAAATGATCAATATGGGTTGATCCTCTAACATGGTTCGCATGGAATAAATGATTAACGGTTTGAAGACCAACTGGGCTGATCATCATGATAGCCTAGCAATATCAGCATATACATCATTCTGGTTACGTAGGAAAACACCCAAAAGTATAACCATGACTGTCATAAATTTGGATTTAATGAAATCCTTCCATGTTTAGCAGGAGGGCATGCTCAACATGACGAGAACATAATCAAGATAAAACTTAAGACATACTAAGTCGTGAAGATGAAATCATCATGAAAATATTGGAATGAAATTGATCAAGATGGAGTATAAAACGTAATCAGCATGAAAATGAAGTTAACCATGATAGTATGAAACCATAATCGACATAAAGACTATGAAAAAAGTTTAATGAGTGTACACGAAATAAATGTGACTGTAATGAAATAAAGTTTGAAAATCACTGGTGTGAAAGGCTAGGTCCGACTCCCAAAACAAAAGCGTAATATAACTAAACCCGAAACAAAATTTTATGCCATAATCATGAAAAAAATTTATGCGTAAAAACAGTGCATAAATGTATGATGTAGTTTATAAAACTTATATGCGCGAAGGTAATTGCCTATGGTCAGTTTACCCAAAACAAAATGACAGGGCGCGGGGACGCCTATGGGTCGGTCCCAAAGTTAAAAGTTTCGATAAAAGCACATGCGACTAAATAAGGCCAGTCCTGTACCAACCATTACTTAGTCAAAATTCCTGCAATAGATGACATATGATATAAATTCATGAATGCATGAAACATAAATAATTAAAAGTCATTGTCAAAACTTAATAGAAAAAAATTTTATGTGAAAAATATGAACTACTGGGGTTCAGTCCACATAATCACAGTTCACGAGAAACATCATGCATAGACAATGACACATAACTAAGTATGGATGACGGTTGTTCATTCCATATTAGTAAAACAATACTGGTGAAAACATCATGGTTAAAACAACAAGGTGCTGAAAACGTCATAGTTAAAACAAAAAGGTGCTGAAAACGTTAATACGTGGAATAACAAGCCTTGACTTAGGAAGCTCCTGGTGACTACCCACTAGTCACAGGTCAAGTTTTAGAGCCTACAAGTCGAAGCCTTGGCTCTGATACCATAATTGTAACACCCCATTTTGATATAAGGAATGTCACGCGTAATTATGGCGTGTCATCAAAGCATGCAAGGTAATATGTAGTAAAACATACATGACCATAGGGAAAACCGGAATCAAACATCGGTTCCCAAACATAAGCCCAAAACATAACAAAGTAAATGAACTGAATGAAAGACTAAACAAGCATAAATATATGAAGGAAACAGGAGAAGAAGTCTATGGCAGCTTCCATCCTATGCATGTCCTCCAAATGCTCGAGTCTTGGGTACCTGCCGTTTTGGGACATGGAAAGGAAAGTAACGGCTGAGCAAAACGCTCAGTGCACGGATATAGACATAGTATGAATGACAAAACATGATAAAGACTTAATAGCAGCAGAAATGTATAAGTCCTGGAAAAACCTGGTATAGCTTAGTAAAACTGGTTTTATAGTTTGAAAAGCCTTATGTTTATCTTGTAAAAACTGTTTAACTGATTTACCATTTAGCCAATATAGGTCATGAAAAGGTCACGTGCATGAATACTTAGAGGGGTGACATCATCATGCAAATTAGAGGGGCTGCCTCTAATTTAATACACTGGTTTCTGGGTAGGAGGGATCAGCTCCTTGTGAAGGATGCAAGGCACACACCACATTCACCATGAAATCCTGACTGACACATGTAACTAGGATGCACCCATACGCCCCACATGATATAATAATATGACCAAAACTGAAAGGGACGCCACGAGCAATCACTCTGCCGTGGGGAAGTCATAACATTGGTGCCTCCAATGTTATGGTTATGGTACCTCCATAACTAGGTGAAACTGGTCATGCTTGTATATGGCTATAGGTTATGCTAATTAAACATAAGCAATTCAAAAACAATAAAACAAATACTGGGAAAACAGTTGGCTGCATACGGGGAAATCCTAATAAGAAAAGAATGTCCATACTGAAAGGACGGGAATCCGTACCTCAAGTCCAGTGAATGAACGGAAGAAAGACTCCTACTTCTGGATCACTAACGCTACATGAATACACACGTGTATAAGTATCGAATCACTGATTACGTACTGGGTTTTATGTCTCATCTTAGCTTACTTTGTATGTTTTAGGTCATGGTTTACTGTTTAAAGCCCTATCTGTGTTTACCTTGTACTCTGATTAATCTGATAAAGTATTACTGGTAATTCATGTATTATTATACTTACTGTGTAATAATAAGTAACTTTCCAAAAATAGCAGGTTTCCAAAAATAGAAAGTTTCCAAAAATAGAAAGTTTCCAAAAATAGAAAGTTTCCAAAAATAGAAAGTTACCAAAAATAGAAAGTTTCCAAAAATAGAAAGTTTCCAAAAATAGAAAGTTTCCTAAAAAAGAAAGTTTCCAAAAATAGAATTCACTGCTTAAAATAGATCAGTTTCTAAAAATAGAAAGTTTCTAAAAATAGATCAGCTGCCTTAATTAAATAAGTTTCCATATATAGAAGGTTTCCATGATTAGATTAGTTGCCTTATTTAATTAAGTTTCTATAAATAGAAGTTTCCATAATTAGAATTAAGCTGGTTGCATAAGCTAAAATATAACTCTAAGTGTTTATAAGCTTATTTCTTAAGTCATATGATATAGTGTATAGTTTAATTATTATTTCATGCATTTTAATTAAACTATAGGTTAAGCATTTTAATTAAAGTATAACATGTTTTAATTAAAATGGAATAAATTACTTAGGTTAAAATGTATATTAATATGTATTAATAATATAACCTAAGTCATGTCTAAATTAATTAATTATAAGCATGTTTTAAATAATTAATTAATTATAACTTATAACATAAAAATACTTAGGTTAAATTAATATCATGCTAAATTAATAATTAAGAAATAACCTAAGTCATGGTTTAATTAATATCTCATGTTATTAATTAATTTATATCCTAAGTTCATAATTCATAATATTAACATGTAGTATAAATCATGATTTAACCAACGAACCATGAATCGGGCATGAACCCGACACCGTACCCCGAGCCAACTCGGGGTACTTGTGTCCCCTTGCTGCCGTGGGTCCCACATGCACCAACCAAGACCAAAATGGTCTTGGTGGTGGCGGCTAAAAGCAAACCGAACCCCCTTCGGGTTGGTTATACTAGGCGGCCAAAAACAAACACCCTCATATAACAATCTTTGATTTTAATTAACCCCAAAACATGTTAGATCTATGTTTAATTATCATGTTTTAATAAGAATAACAATAACATGTTCGTGAAAATAATCAAAGATTTAAAAAAGAATTAAAAAGAAAGGTTTAGAATGATATACCAATACGTAGCTTGGAAGAGGATGAACAAACACGGTTTATAGCAATGGTTTTCAAGATCAAAATCAACCAATCAACCACCTATAGTGGTCTTAGGGTGGCGGCACAAAGAGGACAAAAAGGAAGGAGAGAAAACCTTTTTAGGTTAAATGTTTATTTTGCTTGAAATGTCAAATGAAATGAAAAGTTACCATAACCCCCCCCCCCCCCCTTTTCTTGTAAAAGTCCATGGGCTTAGCCCACCTTGTTATGTGTGCCGTGGGTATTGGGCCCCACATGGGGTACCCGTACCTTTTCTCGTGTCCCGATGTTTCATGTTCGTTCGTGGTTAAACATGTTCGTGTTTAAAGTGTTTCTGTTTATTTTATCATGTAGTTTATCGTATTATTTACACTCGTAATTAAGTACTTACGTAATTATTTTAGTTCGTGTTTTAAAATGGTGATCATGATTTAATTATGTTCACGTGAAATATCTATTAACTGTTTATCATGAGTTTGTACGTAATCGATACTTATCATGTCATACACGTATGCACTTGCTTGATTATTAGCACATGAATGTGATCAATACTAAATAGGGTAAGTTTTAATCTAGGACGTACGATCTTAAGGGTACTATTCATGGTAAAAGCATGCGGGTTTTACATCATATATGATAATGAATTCACAATATTAACAATTTACGAGGTTGGACCTGAATGATGGAGAACATCATATGAAAGAAGCACATGGTTCTTGTTCACGAATGTTGGTCTTCCTCGTAACTTCTGAAATTATCTTCCCCTTTACACCATATGGACAATTGATATCATTGTCTTGACACCAACTTGTGAACTATTGGCACTTTCGGCATCGAAGAGTCTGAACGCTTGACAATTGCTCCCCCTCAATTGTTGACCCGTGTTCTACTTAAAGAGTTGTAGTCGTCGTTTGAGTAGTCGCATCGTCTAGTATGTAGATATCAATTGCAACGAACTTCGGATTGAGGAGTTGATAACTTCAGATTTTGAAGTCAAAGCTTTCCGGAGAAATGCTTGACTTCAATGTGAAAAGCGGGTTACTATCAGAAATAATAGCAAACCATATGGAGCATGTTTTAAATCTTTTAAACTTCTGCTCGAACTTTATTTACAACCCCGTGTCATTTTTGAATGACATTTCTAGGTTCGTAAATATTATCGATTCCAGAAGACATGCTCTTTTTATCAAAACGTTTTGAACACACAATTTTGAAAGATTTAGAAAAACCTTTTGAAAAATTCTTGAAAAATTGTGTTCAAAGTTTTTGAAAACCAATTACTTGAGCTTAAGATATTGAATATCTTAAAGGTGAGCTCAAGTCCGAGAAGTTGTAAACTTCCCGTTGTTAAGGATAAGTTACCATCGGCGATAAACTTTCCTTTTATCTGAAGGACGAGTCCTAAGCTGACATTTACTTAGAAGTCGTTTTCATGAGCTTGAAAACTTTGACTGTTTTAACGGAAAGCTCATGACCGAGAAAGGTTAATTTCTCGTTATGAGGAAAAGTTCTCTTATTTAAAAGATATACTTTCCTTTCTGAGCTTAAAACTTTGAATGTTTTAATACAAGCTCATGACCGAGAAAGGTGAATTTCTCGTTAAGAGGATAAGTTATTATAAAAGATAAACTTTCCTTTATTTTAAGTTCGAGTTACAGTCTGACATTTAACTGTAAGTCATTGTGCATGAGCTTAAAAACTTCGAATGTTTTTGATATAAGCTCATGCCCGAGAAAGATTAATTTCTCGTTATAAGGATAAGTTTATCATCGGCGATAAACTTTCCTGCCTTTGAAGAGCGGGTTATAGACTGTCATTTATCTATAAGCCTTTATGCATGAGCTTAAAACTTGGAATGTTTTTAATATAAGCTCATGCCCGAGAAAAATGAATTTCTCTTTGTTAGGATAAGTTTATCATCGGCGATAAACTTTCCTTTCTTTGATGAACGAGTTACAGTCTGTGATATGACTATAAGTCCTTTGTAAGCTTTAACCATGAATCCCCTGAGATACTAGTTTCTCCGATATCTGCTTCTTCAGCAACCAAACTCTAAGAGTGTCCTTAGTTGAACGGTATACAACGATTGGACCGCTTCGTTCTTTTGGAACATCAACTTTGGTACCTGCAATCTCATTAGGAATTTGCATGCTTTGACGTGGGTTAGCGATATCAATTATAGAAGCACATGGGGGTTCACAGTTGGCTTTACTTGTGTCAGAGGCGACCTGAGTAGATGATTCACTTATCTTAGCTGGCAAACGTTTCATTTTATAGAAAACCTTAAGTTTAGGCTTAAGTGAAGTATCATCCTTATCAATTTCCTCCCTAGTAGTCTTAGTAGAATCAGAGACTATCCTAGTTAAAGGGCACTCGTTTTCTACAAGAGTGAAAGTTCTACCAGTGAGGCGCCACATTTTACCAACGGGTTTGATTTTAGCAACCCACTAGGATTTAAGTCTAGCATGGGAGTTCACCTCATTAAGCAATTTCTTGATACAGGAATCATGATTTGCCGTAAAGACACATTTTCTACATGTTTTACAAGTAGCATATTTAATGTCCGAGTAAGATCTAGAATTCCTAGATGATTGATTGATGCTCCTAGGATGTGACATGCTACGGTTAGCAGTGTTGGGTAAACTAGAAGGCATCTGACTAGGTTTGAAATTCCTATCTCTTACTTGTGTCTTTTGCTTAGCTTCCCTTAGACCAAATGTATGGCGAACGTCATTTGAACTAGTTCGAGACGTATTCTTTGGACTATGTCTAGGGAAATTAGAGGCAATCATGTGATTAGGTCTTGCAAAAGCTGTTTTAGTCACATTGGGCCTAGATGGTGGAGTGACTGTTCTAGAAAGATGAACCATATCAACTAGGGAGGCAAACCGCGGTCTCGAGGATTGTGATCGCTCGGATCTAAATGCAGTAGGTTGTCTGACGGATGGTTGTCTGACGAACTGATTTGTAGGCGGTTTCCCCAAGATTGATGGTTTTTCAAGGTTAGTGTCCACACTAGTTCCTCTATTTTTCCTTAACTCATTTTTCAACGCAGCTATAGCAAAAACCTTTTCCTGTACTTGAGCTTTTAATGTCTCATTCTCTTTGAGCAATTCATCTTGGGATGCCAACTTAGATTCAAGCAACTTAATTTGTTTCAAAAAATTATCCTTTTCAGCTTTCGAATCCAAAACTTTTTGATCCAATTTTCTTTCAAGAACAACGTTTGACTTTTCATGTTTTTCAAAGTATGTTTCAAATTTGTCCGATTTCTTAGAGAATTCAAGTTTGGCATCCTCAAGATCTTTTGATTGTTGAGCTACAATCGTTTCGAGCTCTCTAATCTTGGAATCGGAAGCAGTCAATGAGGCAGTTATAATACAATTATCATGATGTACTATAGCATTTTGAACAATCTCTCCCCCATTATGACTTACATCGGATGAATCAGAAGTGGTATTGCTATCACTTGTTTCCATCCCATGTTTGGCATAATTAGGTTCAGAATGCTCAATATGCGACATATCATCAGCATATACATCATAAACAACATTACATTGTACCATGTTTGTAGGCTCTTCGTCATAAACAGGTAAGGTGGCATCAAGAAGGATCTCGTGAATATTCCCTGACGTGCTACTTGTATCATGTTGTCCTTCCGATTTCGTGCTCTTGCCATTGTTAGGCTCCAAGTTTTCAACCGTATGACCAGTTTCCTCTTGCATCGAAGAGTCTTGCATTCCATTATCATGCCCTTGCTGAAGTCGAGATCGTTCATAAATCGAAGACGAGACCGATGACATGAGTTTCAAAATTGTATCACGGAAAACTCGAAGCTCGGTATGTGTATCTCGAAGAAATGATTGGCAAATCACTGAACTTTCAGGCTTGATGATATTGAATTCGAGGAAAGGCGTGAGTTGTGTCACAAGATCCTTATATGCAAGTGCCGATGCAGAGTGATTAAAGTTGTCATGGTTGAGTTGCTCGGCGAGGTGGGTCAAAGTGGTGAATATTGAGTCGATGAATATATGACGATCTTGTCCAAAGATGGTCACAAATTCGCTCCCACCTTGAATCCTCGAAAGAGTGACAAGATGAGACTGAAGCATTTGAAAGGAAGTGATGCCATTTTTTCTAACTTTGTTTTGCATTGAATGCGATGATCCCTCTTGATTTTTCGTTTTCAACGAATCCATTGTAAGTTTGATGAAGAATGAAAGAGAAAGAAAAAAAAATTCTTGGTCTCGTCAAATAAATTTTGTAACTGAGACTCGTCTTTGCGTCTTACTGTTAAAACTCGAACAAGCAACCAAATTTTAAAAGAAAAATCCCAAAACAAAATATGATATATATATATATATATATATTTTATCAAGAATATTAAAATTCAAAAAATATTAAAACTTTTAAAAAATATTAAAGAAAATATCTGATATAAAAAATCTAATATATAAAATAAAGTAAAATAAAAAATTTGATAACAATCTGATATTAAAAAAATTTGATATAAAATAAAGAAAAAACAAAAAATCTGATATTAAAGGAAAAGAAAGAAAAAACGTGTCCTGGCCTTAGTCAAACGCGTGGATAGCACTCCCTTGTTTTCTCCGTCCCAATAAATTAATACCCTCGTTTTATCCGCCCCCTTAATATACTCCAATCTATTCTCTCTCTCTCTCTCACAACTTCCGTCTTCACCCTTCCATTCAACTCTCTCTCTCTCCTCAAAAACTCTCACAGTCTCTTCACAAATCACACAAAGCTCAATACTTCACAAATCCTCCGTATATGAATTTGTAATATAAACCCATCTTGTTATATGAAAAGGATTTCACGTTACACGGCTACAAGATCACAAGAAAAAGAACATGGCTGCAAGGTTCTTTTATTTTAAGAATCTCGGGTAGGTCAATTGATTTCTGTGTTTTGACAAGAGTTTTGATCGAGTCTTTCTATCATCTGTAGAGTCTTTCTGTGTGTTTGGTGTGAGCGAGAGTTGAGAGTTGGGTCGAGGTTGATTTGTGTTAGGGTCGAGTGATGTGGGTTGTGGGAGCTAGTGGTGAGATCGAGTGAGTGTGGGTTTTTTGTTGTTCGAGTGTTTTACAGCGTGAGTGTAAACAATTTTAAGTGTAATCAGTTTTGAAGTTGAGGGTGTGTGTCGAGTAGGTTGAGACGAGTCAGTTGATTTTTAAAAAATGATTTTGAGTCACTCGATTGTGATGAGTCGAGGTTCGAGTTGAGTTTAGAGTCGAAGGTGGGTGGGTGATTTGGAGTCGTGAGTGTGTGGGTCTGAGAGTCGAGGAGTTGTGAGTGTGTTTGCCGTTATATTTGAATGGAGAGTATTGTGAGGGTGGGTCAGTCGAGAGTCTGTCTATTCGGAAAGTCTATTCGGAAAGTCTATTCGGAAAGTCTATTCGGAAAGTCTATTCGGAAAGTCTATTCGGAAAGTCTATTCGGAAAGTCTATTCGGAAAGCCTATTCGGAAAGCCTATTCGGAAAGCCTATTCGGAAAAAACAGAAAACTGATATGAAAACTGATATGAAAACTGATATGAAAACTGATAGATTTGGATAGGTTTGGACAGTTTTGATAGTTTTGACAGTTTGGACAGTTTTGGACAGTTTTGGACAAAAGTTGATGGACAACAAACAAAACTATAAAATATAAAAAAAATTGATGATGTAAAAAAAACAGATGATGTAAAACCACGGAAGAATAAAACTAATAATAAAAAAAATAAAAATTGATAAAACTGAAATGGATAGAAAGAAAACTGAAAATTTTATAAAATTGATAAAATTGATAGAAAGAAAATAGATAACTTTATAAAATTGAAAATTTTTATAAAAAGAAAAGATTTTTACCACCAAATTGAAAGATAAAAAATATGCAAATCCTAAGATTTAACCATGGCTCTTGATACCAATTGAAGGTCTACGAAATCTTAGGATTTGGTAAACTATGGATTGATCTATTGATTTAATGGTGGAGATGGGGAAGAAGGAGATGAGGGTATAGAGAGAGAAAGGAGAGAAAAGAAAAGTAGAGAGAGAAAGATGTTTTATTAAAATGAAAAGATGTAAAATGAAAGAACCACACCTCCTAACATGCTAGGAGGGGTTATATATAGCCCACCCTACATGTGGGCTATATGGACTATACTTGGATCACGAGCCTAATACATTAATATATCGTTGGAGCGACCGATCCTTCATAAATACGTAAAAACGTATTTCCAACAATCTCCCCCTAAGGGAGGTCGCTCCAAGTTACAAAGTTCTAAATATTCTATATCTCGTGATCTATGCTAACTAAGATGTGACCGAGACTTTATTAGGAAAAACGTATTTCCAACAATCTCCCCCTAAGGGAGGTCGCTCCAAGAGACAAAGTTCTAAATAGTCTATATCTCGTGATCTATGCTAACTAAGATGTGACCGAGACTTTATTGGGAAAAACGTATTTCCAACAATCTCCCCCTAAAGGAGGTCGCTCTTTTTACAAAATCTTAAACCTAGCATCTATGCTTGAGGCTTCGATCTTGTTCTTGTGAATATGCTTGATGTGATCTTTGACTTAAGTTTTGAGCATGTTTTCTTGCCTTGACCTTGTGCATTCGTCACTTGTGACATTCGCCTCTTCGTGACTTCATGTTCCACATACTTATACCTTTAAATTCTTGAAAGCTTCAGAGTTTGATACAGCGGAAGACTTGACCTTCAGACTTTCTTGAATTTGTTGAAGTACTAATTGTATCTAGTATAAGCATGTGGTGACGACTTCTTCTGGATTGTACACCGCAATGCCACCTTTTTGTTACGCTGCATAAGACAGTTAGCAACAAACAATATACACGGATGAAATGGCCTTGAACATTTCATTCTAATTCGGTAGCATTTTACCTCCGGTCGGTGAAGACCGTTGGACGATATTAAATATCGTACTTGTGGCAGGTAGTTTCAATAAAGAACCTCCTTGACAAGATTTCACGGGTAAACCCGTTCTCTTTACTCGACCGTCCAAAGCTGACTGCGAACGTAAAGAGTGAATCATTTGGATAATATTATCCGCATGATTTGAAGCCGTCAATTCATGTTCCTGGAACAAGTGAAGTTCAATTAAGAACCGCACCATCGTTGCTTTCCAGTTGTCACTAGCTTGATTCATATAGAATCTTGCAAGTTACCTACCAAGTGCTGTTTGATGTTAACACTAGAAGGATTTCCATTCGTCACAATAAATACTTAATAGTATTACTCTGAATGTTCTGGCAAGATCACTAAGATATTGCGTAGAGGCCTGGAACGTGTTTAAATTCATTTAAGAATTAAACCACTGTTTCTTTCCAGTTATCACAAGTTTGATTCATAAAGAATCGCACAAGTCACCTACCATGAGCTTTTTGATATTCGCTCAAGAAGGATTTCCATCTTCATTGTAAATACTTTCGTATTACTCGGATGTTCAGGCAAGATCATGAAGATTTTGCGTAGGACTCTTAAGATCTTTCTTACTTTTCACAGTGTGTGAAGAAGCAAGGAAATATGAAAGTATGTCCTAATGAGATATTTTATGATCTCAAATGGCTCTAGACTCGATCGTGCATTTTGGATTTTAGTGATCGGAGGCTGGAGAGGAGTGCCACCTTTTCAATACCAATTTATTCGGAGTGAATAAATCAATAGATAATGTGTTGTCTCCGTGTGATTAAAACAAATATCTTTTGAGAGATATCTGAGTTAGCTGGGATGGGTTGTGCCTTGCATCACTGGGACCATGATGTCTATCTTCAATATCGAGAATCATAAATGATCTCAATAGCATATGAATTGACCCGGTTTCTGCCTAAGTTGTAAGGAGGGCTACTTTCTATACACCCTTTATCTTTACAATTCTTTTTCATTCTTCAACCCCTTCAATGCTTACCAATACGTCATAACTAGCACCTTGTTGTGATTGTTCCAGTGCTAACTTAAGTACTTGGTCGGCATTCAGCTACTTTCACAATCTTTCTCCATCTTTCCTAATGACTACTATTTCTAGCTATGGAATGTCCTTGGGAAGATTCCTCCGGTTCTAGAGAAATCATTGGACTTTAACCTATCCTACCATCCTTATGTCACCACAATCTTCACCGTCATGAATAGAGATGTTTTGGGTAAGTGTATGTCACCATGAAATCCATTTTGAAGTGCAAATCCATTTTGCTCCCCCTTAACATATGCCATGATATTCGAAAACATTTCACACATGTCGGGATGAGCTAACACGTTAAGTCAAACCATTTGTGATTAATCATGATTTAAGGAAAGTATAATGGTTAAAGGGTTAGGAAAACCATCACGATAACCTGGCAGTATTAGCATAGACATCATTTTGGTTATATCGAAAAACGTTAAAGTGTGGTTACACAAAATTCAACGATGATTTTCCTGACAGCATGATCGATGAAAACCAACCATGACTGTCATGAAAGCAGAATTCAGTGAAATCCAACAATGTCTTGCATGGAGGCATAATAACAAAAGAGGCGTAAGACGTAATCCACATGAAGACGGAATTATCATGAGGAAACATGAAACGATTTAACATGAAGGAGTGTATAACATAATCAGCATGAAACTGAGTTTAACCATGACAATATAAAAACATACTTGACATAAAAACATAGTAACCTATGAGGGGACATAAAAAAATTTATACCAATAAATCATGAGAAAAATTTTATGCATGAAAAACAGTGCATGAATGCGTAATGTAGTTAATAAAAACCTTTATATGTGCGAGGGGACGCCTATGGGTCGGTCCCAAAACAAAAGACATGGCGAGGGGACGCCTATGGGTTGGTCCCAAAGTTAAAAGTTTTGATAAAAGCACATGCGACTAAATAGGACCAGTCATGTACCAACCATTACTTAGTCATAATCCCTGCAACAATGATACATGAAACATAAATAAATGAAACTCATCTGTAAAAAATTATCAGAAAAAAAATTTATGTGACTAATTATGAACTATTGAGGTTCAGTCCACATAGTCACAGTTCACGAGGAACGTCATGCATGAAACAATGACACATAACTAAATATGAATGACGGTTGTCCATCCATATTAGTAAAACAATCTCGATGAAAACCTCAAGGTGCTGAAAACATCATGGTTAAAACAACAATGCGCTGAAAACATCAATACGTAGAATAACAAACGTTGGCTTAGGAAGCTCCTGGTGACTACCCACTAGTCACAGGTCGAGTTTTAGAGCCTACAGATCGAAGCCTTGTCTCTGATACCATAATTGTAACACCCCATTTTGATAAATGGAATGTCACGCGTAATTATGGCGTGTCATCAAAGCATACAAGGATAAATGTCTGAAATATTACATGACCATAGGGATAACCGGAATCAAACATCGGTTCCCAAACATAAGCCCAAAACATAATAAAGTAAAAGAAATGAATAAAAGACTAAGCAAGCATAAGTATATTAAGGCAAAAAGGAAAAGAAGTCTCTAGCAGCTTCCATCCTATGCACGTCCCCCAAATGCTCGAGTCTTTCCTAGGGTACCTGCCGTTTTGGGACATGGAAAGGAAAGTAACGGCTGAGCAAAACGCTCAGTGCACGGATATAGACATAGTATGATTGACTAAGCATAATAAAGACTTAATAGCAGCGGAAATGTATAAGTCCTGGAAAACCAAGAACATGTTCATAAAACTGGTTTTATAGTTTGAAAATCCTTATGTTTATCTTATGAAAACTGTTTAACATATTTTACTATTAGCCAATATAGGTCATGAAAATCCACCGTGCATGAATACTTGGAGGGTGACCTCATCATGCAAATTAGATGGGCTGCCTCTAATTTAATATACTAGTTTTGGGTAGGAGGAATCAGCTCCTTGTGAAGGATGCAAGGCACACACCACATTCACCATGAAATCCTTACTAAAAACATGTAACTAGGATGCACCCATACGCCCCACATGATAAATATAATAATATGGCTAAAAGCTGAAGGGACGCCACGAGCAATCACTCCGCCGTGGTGAAGTCATAACATTGGTGCCTCCAATGATATGGTTATGGTACCTCCATAACTAGGTGAAACTGGTCATGCATGTATATGGCTTTAGGTATTCTAATTAAACATAAGCAATTCAAAAACATATAAAACATATACTGGGAAAACAGTTGGCTGCATACGGGGAATCCTAATAAGAAAAAAAATGTCCATACTGAAAGGACGGGAATCCGTACCTTGTGTCCAGTGAACGAAGAAGACGAACTGAGAGGAATCCTACTTCCGTATCACTAATGCTACATGAATACATACGTGAATAAGTATCTGACTACTAAATACGTAACTGGTTTTATATCATGTCTTAGCTTATTTTATATGTTCATATCATGTTTTACTGTTTAAAGCCTTAAACTGTGTTTATCTTATATTCTGTCTATTCTGATTAAGTATTTCTGGTATTTCATGTATTATTATACTTACTGTGTAATAATAAGTAACTTTCTAAAAATAGCAGGTTTCCTAAAATAGAAAGTTTCCAAAAATAGAAAGTTTCTAAAAATAGAAAGTTTCTAAAAATAGAAAGTTACCAAAAATAGAAAGTTTCCAAAAATAGAAAGTTTCCAAAAATAGAATGTTTCCAAAAATAGAATTACTTCTTAAAATAGATAAGTTTCTAAAAATAGAAAGTTTCCATAAATATATCAGCTGCCTTAATTAAATAAGTTTGCATAAATAGATTAGCTGCCTGAATTAAAAAGTTTCTAAAAATAGAAAGTTCCCATAAATAGATATAAGCTGGTTAAATAAGCTAAGTATATAGTGTTTTTCTGATTATTTTCTAAGTCATAATGATATACTATATAGTTTATTAATTATTTCATGTAATTTAAATAAACTATAGGTTAAAAGTATTTAATTAAAATATATCATGTTTTTAATTAAATAAAGTTAAATACTTAGGTTAAAACATGTATTATTATTTATTAATAATATAACCTAAGTCATGTTAATTAATTAATTATAACCATGGTTTTTAAATAATTAATTAATTAGAAGTCTAAAAATATAAAATACTTAGGTTAATAATTTCATGATCTAATAATTAAATTATAACCTAAGTCATGTTATTAAATTAATCATGTCATATTTATTAATTTAATTTTAACATAAGATTATAAAAGAAAAATAATCTTAACATACACCGTGAACCGGATCTTGACTAAGAACCATGAACCGGACATGAAATGGACACCATACCCCGAACCAAAGCGGGGTTACCCTTGTCTTGTTGCTGCCATGGGACCCACACCAACCAACCGGGACCATATGGTCTCGGTGGTGGTCAAATAGCCAAACCGAGACAGCCCCTCGGGTTCGGTTTAGGCGGCGGCCAAGAACAAACACCCCTAAAACATCCCTTTTGATTTATTCTTAAAACCAATTCCTTGTTAGATCTATGATTTAATTAGGTTTTTAAGAAAAACATATCATGTTCTTAATTATTTAAAAGATTAAATCAAAAGAAAAGGGTTAAAAGAATTACCGAATGCGTGGATCTAAACAAGGATGAACAAACACGAACACTTGCACCAAAACCAAGATCAAAGATCAAATAAACACCCCTTTGGTGTGTTTATGGGTGGCAGCCAAAAGAGAAAAAGAAGGAGAAGGAAGAACTTTTAGGTTTTTATAAAAATCCTCTGTAAAGTGAAAATGAGTAGTGATCTTTTCCTAATTCCTTATTTTAGTAAATATTGATGGGCTAAGCCCATCTTCCCTCCCTAATTTCGTCGTATGGGCCCCACATGGGGTAACCCATACATTTCCTGAGTCTAAATATTATAGTGTGTTCTCGTGTTCGTAATTTACGTGTTTTAATTAGTTATCGATCGTGACTTAATATATTTATTTGTGTTCGTAATAAATATATATACGTAATTAATATTAGCTCGTGATTAAAGTACGTTCATGATTTCATGATCGCATGTTCATGATTAATTATTGTTTAAATAATTATTATGCGTTCGTACGTAATAAATACTTATCATGTTCTAACACGTACATAATACGTAAAATTCTTATACGTGAACGTAATCATACTATAAAAGGAAAGTTTTAATCTAGTACGTACGATCTAATGGTACTATTCATGGTAAAAGCATGCGGGTTTTACAATGTGCCTGTGATTAGAGAGTATCCTGAGGTTTTCCCTGAGGAATTGCCAGGATTACCGCCGCATCGTGAAGTGGAGTTTCGTATTGATTTAGTGTTGGGTGCTGCTCCTGTTGCTCGTGCACCGTATCGTTTAGCTCCATCTGAGATGAAAGAATTATCTGATCAATTGAAGGAATTGATGGATAAGGGATTTATTAGACCAAGTTCGTCGCCGTAGGGTGCGCCTGTTTTGTTTGTTAGGAAGAAAGATGGTTCTTTTAGAATATGTATTGATTATAGAGAGCTTAACAAATTGACTGTCAAGAATCGGTATCCACTGCCGAGGATTGATGATTTGTTTTACCCTTGCAACTGATCTGGTTCTTGTGTATACTCGAAGATCGATTTGAGGTCTGGGTATCATCAACTGAGAGTTAAGGAAGAAGGTATTCCTATAACAGGTTTCCGTACTCGATGTGGACATTTCGAATTTCAAGTGATGCCTTTTGGGTTAACAAATGCGCCTGCTGTATTTATGGATTTGATGAATCGTGTATGCAAGCCGTATTTGGATGAGTTTGTTATCGTATTTATTGATGATATTCTCGTTTACTCCAAGAGTGAAGAGGAACATGAGAAGCATTTGAGAACAATTTTGGAATTGTTGAAGAAGGAGAAGCTGTATGCGAAATTCTCTAAGTGTGAATTTTGGTTGAAATCAGTGCAATTTTTGGGGCACGTGATTGATAGTGAAGGTGTTCGTGTGGATCCTGCTAAGATTGAGGCGATTAAGGATTGGTCAGTGCCGAAGACGCCGACTGAAGTTCGCCAATTTCTTAGTTTGGCTGGGTATTATAGAAGGTTTATTGAGAAGTTTTCGTTGATTGCTAAGCCGTTGACTAAGCTTACGGAAAAGAATCGAGTGTTTGAATGGGGATTAGAAGAGGAATCTGCATTTAGTATGTTGAAGGATAAGTTGTGTTCTGCGCCGATATTGTCTTTGCCAGAAGGATCTGAGGATTTTGTAGTGTACTGTGACGCGTCATAAAGGATTTGGAGTTGTATTGATGCAAAGGGAGAAAGCAATAGCGTATGCATCGAGACAATTAAGGAAGCATGAAGATAATTAAACTACGCATGATTTAGAACTTGGGGCTGTGATTTTTGCTTTGAAGCTGTGGAGACACTACTTGTATGGAACCAAGTGTGTGGTTTTCACTGATCATAAGAGTTTACAGTATATTTTGGATCAAAAGGAATTGAATATGAAGCAAAGGAGATGGGTTGAGTTACTGAGTGATTATGACTGCGAGATTCGTTACCATCCTAGTAAAACGAATGTGGTAGCTGATGCACTTTGTAGAAAGGAAAGAGATAAGTCTATAAGAGTTAGAGCTTTGACGATGTTGGAAAGTGTTGATTTGACAAAAGCGATATTGAAAGCCCAAGCTAATGGTTTGAAGGAATAGAACGTTAAGGCAGAAAATTTGGGTAGAATGTTGAAGCCTTTGTTTGAAGTAAGGCCAAATGGATTAAGGTATTTTAAGAATAGGATTTGGTTACCGTTGTGTCCGTCTGAGGAAGATTCGTTAGGGGTGCGAGATTTGGTGATGAATGAATCTCATAAGTCGAAGTATTCAATACATCCTGGATCGGACAAGATGTATCAAGATCTTAAGAAAGTTTATTGGTGGCCGAATATGAAGGCAGATATAGCACAGTATGTTAATAAGTGTTTAACTTGTGCGAAGGTGAAGGCTGAACATAAGAAACCGTCTGGATTATTAGTGCAACCTGAGATTCCTGAGTGGAAATGGGAGAAGATTACAATGGATTTTGTGACAGGTTTGCCAAGGACTGCAAATGGTAGTGATATGATATGGGTGATTGTAGATAGATTGACTAAGTCTGCTCACTTTTTGCCAATGAAGAAGACAGATAGTATGGAGAGGTTAACAACAGTGTATGTGAAGGAGATTGTTTGTCGACATAGTGTGCCTTTGTCGATAATTTCTGATCGTGATAGTAGGTTTACTTCAGAATTTTGGAAGTCTTTGTAGAAAGCGATGGGAACAGATTTATGTTTAAGTACAACATATCATCCGGAAACTGATGGACAAAGTGAAAGAACGATTCAAACGTTAGAGGATATGCTTCGTGCATGTGTGATTGATTTTGGAAATGGTTGGGATAAGCATTTGCCATTGGTTGAATTTTCGTACAATAATAGTTATCATGCTAGTATTAAAGCTGTTCCATTTGAAGCTTTGTATGGACGTAAGTGTAGATCACCAGTGTGTTGGAGTGAGGTAGGAGAAAGTCAATTGACTGGGCCTGAAATGATATTTGAGACGACTGAAAAGATTGTACAAACTAAGAAGCGTTTGTTATCTGCCAGAAGTAGACAAAAGAGTTATGCTGATAACAGAAGGAAACCATTAGAGTTGGAAGTAGGAGACATGGTTATGTTTATCTCCATGGAAAGGAGTAATTCGTTTTGGAAAGAGAGGAAAGTTGAGCCCGAGATATATTGGACCATTTAAGATTATCCAAAGGATTGGATTGGTGGCTTATAAGTTAGAATTGCCTGATGAGCTTAAGGCTATTCATAATACTTTTCATGTGTCTAATCTGAAGAAGTGTTTAGCTGAAAGGGATGTGGTGATTCCATTGGAGGAAATTCAACTTGATGATAAGTTGCATTTTATAGAGGAACCTGTAGAGATAATGGATAGGGAAGTTAAGAAGTCGAAGCATAGTAGAATTCCGATTGTGAAAGTGAGATGGAACTCTAGACGTGGGCCAGAGTTTACGTGGGAACGTGAGGATTTCTTTAAGGACAAGTATCCTCATTTTTTAGGAAGGATTAAGCGCCGCGGACGTCGCTTATTTTAAGAAGGGGGGGATGTGACAACCCAAAACCGAGGTCATTGCTTAATCTTATTTTACGATTATTTTTGAAATTTTTGGATGAGTTTGAACGATATTTATTTTTGGAGGTTTAAGTTTAAACCGATGTTGGAAAGTCTATATTTAATATTTATTAAGTATAAGGAGTATTAGCAAGCGTGATGTCGATGGATGCAAAATATCTTACGTTTTATTGTCGGTTGTTCGATTTTTATTATTTTTGAGGTTTTATTTTAAATGTCGTGTTAAGTCGAGTCGAGAGTCGATATTATTATTTTTGAGGTACGTTTTAAATTTTTAAAAGTATCTTTATGTAACCCGAACCCCGTAAATATTTTGAAAATTGACTAATAGTTATTTCTCGCTTTTTAGCTAACTATTTTCATTTTTAGCCACAACTATTGCCAAATTGCAACTTTGGTCCCTACCCCACTATATATAAACAAAAAAAAACACATACACTCATATTTTTCATTTAAAAATTTCATCCACTCTCTCCCTTTCTTTCCATTTTGCCGAAACACACACCCATCACCAAAACACATACAATTTCAATTTTATCTTGAGTTTGAGGTTGAATTAAGCTAAACCAAGCATAGACCCATTCTTATATTTGATCAAGGATCATTTTGGTGTAAGAAATTCTTACAATCAAGCAAGTTTTTTTTTTCTTGATGTTGGTAGGTAGGAGCTATGATCATGCATGGCATTTTATGATGATCCATGGTTGTTCTTGCTAGAAAACTTTGTTAAATCTTCATTTTGAACTAAAGATTTTTATTCTGATTATGATTTTGATGTTATTGTTGATGTATGATGATATTAGGGTATAGAAATGACCATTTCTATGGTTGGTTTTGATCAAAAAGTTGATTTTGTACAAGATTTTTATAGTCATTTTATAACAGTAAGTAAAGTGTAAAATCCGAATTTTTATGTTTTGAATATGGCTTAACTTATAGCCTAGGGTTGTAGATAATTTTATTAGCTTCGATTTGATATAAGGTAGAGCTTCTAGCTCCAAACGAGCGCGAAGTTATGATGTTTTGAATGATCGTGTACCGGGAGACGAGTATCGACACTACAAGTAGTTGTTGTCGATATTTGGATCGAATCTCGGGGACTCTAAATAGAAGTTTTGAAAAATGTAACCTACTGATAATGAGGTGTTTATTTTATAGGTTGAGTTTACTTTAAAACCCGAGTGTCGGTCTTGTAAACGGAGTCGTTTAAATAAGTTAAAACGGTTGTATGAAAAATTAACGTAAATCTGTCCGGATTTTGTAGTTTGAAAATGAGTCGAGTAAAAGACTTTAAAAGTAATTTCATTTGATAAACTTGTAGGAGGACTTTCTATATATAGTAAGTTAGTTTATCGAGTCGTTTCATAAACGGTTGACGAGTTTAAAAGGGGTAAATAAGCTAGTACATGTAGTATGTACCGGCGGACTTTGTTAAAAGTGTAAAAAGGTAAAGTAAATGTGTAGTAAAGTAAAATGAAGTTATTTATATCATTTTCTCTCGAGTTTATTGTGACTTTATGAGTTTGAGTTTGATGTTGTTATGTATGATTTATTTCTCGAGTCATATTAACGAACGCGCCTTATTTGATAGGTAGCGGTTCGCGTGTTTGAAAGGCATCCATTATCATCGACGATCATCTCGCTAGATCTCTTATACTAAGGTGAGTCTGTAGTCTCGCTTTCTACTTGTTTTAATGATTTTAATACCCGCGAGGGGGGATACATGCTATTTGAAAATAAATGAACACAAGTCATGAGTAATTGTTGGACCCGAATGTTGCCTAAAGTTGATTTCATTGTATTGAGTAACTTGTTGCTAAAGACCCTAAATTCATGAGCCGTTAACTATCTTCTGACTTGATGTTGTGAGTCGGAAATAGCCGCTTATTCTAATGATAGTACTATTGGGTTTACCACCCTATCTGAGACCAGGGCATTACGTTGAGTAACCCGCTGGGAAGGATAATTTTACGTGAATAAGATTGTGGTATTCTAGCAACTGATACCCTAGAGGGGCAATGGTTTTATTCTGGTCATACCGGCATTTTGCGTGGGTGACTATTTGGTTAAGGGGTCGGTGTCATGAGCTTAAATACAATGTTTGTTTAATAATATCATTATTATTACTGCCTTGAATATAGATTGTGTGTACGATAATTCTATAAATGATTATGATTGATTTTCTTCTTGTGTTCAAATGTGATTTGATAAACCTATAGTCTCGCTCAACATTATTGTTGACTCGTTTATGCATGTATTTCAGGTAATAGGAAGTGATGGAGCATGGAGCTTTGCTGTGGAGGTTGTGGCTTGGCTTTTGGAAGAATGTTGGTCTAAACTGTTTCTACCTTTTAATGTTGAACAATTTACTTTATGTTGATGTACTGTACTACACTTGTTGGTTGTTGGTCGAGATCCATGGGGACAAAACGCTTTACTCTGGTATCGTGTTAGTACAATTTGGGTTGAAATTTATGTTTTAGACCATTTATGAAAATCTTATTTGTATTTATGTGTAAACGTCTCACTTTTGAGTCATTCAATATACCTTGTGTGATGATGCTTGTGTCTAGCACCCAATTGTGTATTTCCGCTGCGCAATGTAAATTGGGGGTCTTAGATAAGGTGAGTTCATAGCCTCATTTAAAAATTATTTATAAATGATTTGAAAACCTGTGAGGGGGTATATGCTAAAGCTGGAATACAAGTGTTTTTGTATGATGCCTATATGATTATTGACACTACGTTTACTTGTTGTCGTTAAAGTCCCTTTTTAATTATGGACCGCTAATCATGTAATGAACGCTAATATGCGAATAGTACTATTGGAGACTGACATCGCCTATCAGGGAAATTCGCACTTGCTAGCAGCTAATGGCTCCTACCTAGGCTAAACATATATGCTTTATTTTGCTAATTTAAGATAGTCTGACAAACTTCCTACTTAAGGGCATTTTGTAGGGGTTTTCTTGATAATGTCTAGTCGCGGGGTTATGAGCTAGTGCAATAAGAATCGATGAATTTAAAAAGTTGGTGTATAATATTGTACCCCTAGAGTCGTACTTGTATTCAAATATTGCTTAAAACCTATGAATTCACTCAACCATTGTGTTGACTTTAAGGCATATATTTCAGGTGAATGAGGACTGGCGGATTGCGGATGGTGGTGTCTTGAAAAGTTATCATTCTAGAGAATATAACTAGATCTTTTGGAAAACCTGTGATGTACATTTATGTACAGTTGTTTTTATTAAACTCTGAAAAATAAATGAATAATAACGTAAATATTTATAATTTTTTTGAGCATTTTCTATTATTGTGACTATGGTACTTTGATAGTAATACCCCAAATTATCTTCCGCTGCTATAAGGTAAAATGGGGGTGTTACAGACTCCGCTCTTTTTTGTCCTTTAGTGGGGTAGTTATATGAGATAACTTTTACCTTCAAAGGATATTCCCATGGCATTTAGAATATGCCATATTCAAATTTATATTTCCATTTTAATAAAATATTTTCTTAAAAAGAAAGTTTATTAAAATTCTTTTGTCACATCTGACAAAATGTAAGTTTTAGGTTAATTAATTTTTATGATCACTAAACATGATTAAGATATGTTTGTGCAATACCTAAATGATTATTACATTGATGATAGTGTTTATTAAATAATTCGTCTTACGATTGTCTTTAACGATAAATGTCTTTTTAATTTGTCGTGATCAAAACTAAGAAAGATTAGTTACCAATAATAATGTGTTTAGGCATTACTTGCATTAACATGATTCAAGGCCTAGAAGTAGAACACCTACACCTATAAACAATGACCATACTAAGTCACGACTTAGATATAAAACACCTACACCTAGAAATAATAATCGTTCTAGATCAAGGTCTAAGACACCTAAGAAAAACAATGGTCACCTAAATGCTCCAGTTAATTGGAATAACTTTCAACAACAATGTTTTTATCCATGGGTTATGTGAACTCCATTCATGCATCCCAGCCAAATGCAAGGGATGTCTGGAACAAACAACTTTGGACCCATGAGATACTGGGGACCAAATGTTTGATTTTGTGTGTTGTTACCTAGATATGCTTGAGGATTGATTTGGAGCCCGACGAGTGGATTAAGGATAGTGGTTGTTCTAAACACATGACGAGTAATCGTAATTTATTATCTACTTACGAAACATACATTGGAGGTAACATCACTTTCGCTAGTAAACTACGTGGTAACATCATTGGAAAAGGTACGGTTTCTCTTGACTCCATGGCCGTTGTAAATGTTGAGCATGTAGAAAAATTGGGTTTTAATTTAGTAAGTATAGGTCAAATTTGTGACAATAAGTGTAAGGTCATCTTTTTCGAACATGATAGTAAAATAATAAAAGATGGAAAGATCATTGGAAAATATGTTGGAAAGCATGGGCTTTATGTCATGAAAGTTAATAGGAAGTCTAAACACAACATATGTCTAGCGACTTTAGATGAAAGTTCTACTCTTTCGCATAGGAGATTAGGCCACGCTAATATACGTTTGATTCAATATTTAATCTCTAATGAGTTGGTAAGACATCTCCCCAAGATCAAGTTTGATAGTCACTTTTGTGATGCTTGCAAAGTTAGGAAGCAAGTTCACTCTAGTTACAAATCAAAGAATTTGGTTTCGACCTCTAAGTGCCTAGAGCTCATACATATGGATCTCTTTGTACCTTCTGCCATATGGAGTTATGGATGTAAGTTTTATACCCCAGTGATAGTTGATGACTACTTTAGATTCACTTGGACTAGATTTTTGGCTAATAAGAATGAAGCTTTCGACCATTTCAAAATCTTTAGTCAGAAGATCCAAAGTCAACTAGGATGCCCAATTGTGTCTATTAGGACGGATCATGGTAGGAAATTTGATAATGAAGTGCAATTTGGTGCCTTTTGTGAAGCTCATGGTGTCACCCGTAACTTCTCGGATCCTCACACTCCACTATTAAGTGGGGTAGTTGAAAGGAAGAACATGGTTCTCCAAGAGATGAATAGGACCATGATAAACTAGCAATCCTTGCCTCAAAATTTTTGGTGCAATGTCATTGACACATCAACCTATATTCTCAACGAAATTCTTATTTGACCTTTTCTGGGAAAGACGCCCTATGAGATTCTTTAAGGTAAGAAACCCCCACTAGAATATTTTAAAGTGTTTGGGAGAAAGTGCTTCATTCTCAACACCAACGATTATCTTACTTAGTTCGACCCAAATTCGTACGAAGGTATCTTTTTAGGATATTCACAAACTAGTAAAGCAATAGTCCTTAATAGAACCTCGGGCGTAATCGAAGAATCACTCAACGTGACATTTGATGAAACTCCACCTTTATCTAAGACACCACCTTTGGTAGATGATTACTTAGATGAACTAGACATAGTTAAAGCCAAAGAGATTAGAAAAATAGGAGTTGAAGACCTTAGTGTTGAAAAGAAAGTAAACATTAAGGAATCTAAGGATCATGCCCTAGAAAATGTCATATGCGACCTTAACTAAAGGACCCTTAGATCTCAAGTCCAATATCAAAGTAACTTCTTTAGTTTTGTATCCTTCATTGAACCAACGAATGTTAAAGAAGCTTTGATGCATGAGTGTTGGGTCGTCGCCATGCAAGAAGAATTAAATCAATTCATTGCTAATGACGTTTGGGAACTTGTTCCTCCACCTAGAAGTACCACCATCATAGGAACCAAATGGGTTTTTAGGAACAAACTAGATGAGAATGGTGTAGTGTCTCGTAAGGTTAGAGTCCATTAGGACCTTTTTAGCGTATGCTTGTGCCTTAGACTCAAGGTATAACAAATAGATGTAAATAGTGCATTTCTTAATGGTTTGATTAATGATGAGGTATATGTGTCTCAACCTCCCGACTTCATTGATTTTGAGAAACCGGATCATGTCTGCAAGCTTAAGAAATCTCTTTGTGGTCTTAAAAAAGAACCCAAAGCTTGGTATGATAAAAAAACACGGAGGGACTATTTTTGCTAAAAAGTACAAAAGTTTCAAAAATCGGGCGAAGAGACTAAAGTTGAAATTTTCCAAAGTGATTTTTGTCAATGATGATATGTCACTAGTGAAAAACACTGAATATCACTTGTGATATTTCATTGTGTTATCACTAGTGATATTTCATTATTTTTTTCGCTAGTGAAATATCAATATTGGTAAAAATTAGTTTGGAAAATTTACAACTTTAGTCCGTCCGTCATTTTTTATAATTTTTTGATATTTGGGCAAAAATCATCCCTCCGTGTTTTTTATTGGATTTAATCTTAGGTAATAAATGGCTAGGATAAGCCCATTATATTGTAAGTAAAAACAAAGATGCAAAATAATTCAACTTAAACAAAAATATGTATTATTCTAGGAGTTGAGTTATTTTGCATCTTTGTTTTCACTTACGATCTAAGGGACTAATCCTAGCCATTCATTACCTAACATTAAATCCCATAAAAATACGGAACGACCATTTTGCCAAAATGTAAAAAAAAATTGTAAAAAATCGATGGAGAGACTAAAGTCGTAAATTTTCCAAACTAATTTTTATTAATAGTGATATTTTATTAGTGAAAAATAATGAAATATCACTAATGATAACAGAATGATATATCACTAGTGATATTTTATTGTTCTTTCACTAGTGAAATATCACCATTGAAGAAAGTTAGTTCAGAAAATTTACAACTTTAGTTAATTCGTCCGATTTTTTAAACTTTTGAAATTTTTGGAAAAAATGATCTCTCCGTGTTTTTTAAATCTTAGGTTAATCTTCAAATTTAAATAAAAAAAATAAAAGTAGAGATTTGTAAGATAAAACAAAAATGCATTTGAATGTTTCTCATTATTCGAGAGTGAATTACACGATTAATCCTTGTTGTTTTGTGTTAACGTAGCTTTCAGTAGTAAGTAAAACAAAGAAAAGGGTAAAAGCAATAAATACATTATGTACTATATAAATACAACCATTATACATTATAAACTTGTTTGTGTACAATATACATACGAAACTTGCTATAGTAAGTAACATGTATCTGACCAAAAATAAAGTCAAACGTTTTTGGACAAGGACTTGCATTGTCAGTCCATTTAACGATAAAAATCATTTGCAAAATAGTCCATTAATAAAAATTTGCAAATTTAGTCCAAATAAATAAAAGTTAAAAAAATCATAAACACTATAAAAAAATTTGAAAAAATACTTTTTCAGAAAAATAATTTTTTAAAAAATATGAATTTTTTCTAAAAAAAAACTTTTAATTTTTTAACCTTTTTAAAAAAGTTGATAAAAAAGTTAATTTTTTTATATAAAAGTGAAAAAAGAAAATCTACAAAAAAAGTAAAAAACTCTGGGGTTTTTTCAATTTTTTTAAAAAAATTATAAATTTTTTTATTTTTTTCGAATTTTTTAAATAAATTAAAAGTTTTTTTTTCCGAATATTTTAGAAAAGTTATTTTTTTGAAATTTATTTTTAATCAAATTTTTACTCTTTTTATAATTTTCAATCATTTTTATGCATTTGGACAAACTTTGCAAATTTTTATTAATATACTAATTTTACGAATGATTTTCATTGTAAAATGAATTGAATTTATAAGTTTATGTCAAATATAGTTTAAGATTGCAAGTAAATAAAAAAGTCATAACCTATCCTATTGTCCCTTGTTTCGGCCGACCTGCCATCCAACACCTGTTGATCCCAAACTTAGATCGATTTAGCTTTGTGTAAACGAGATTGAATCAAGTTAATCACTTAGAGAAACTTTGTTGTATATGAGACAATCTAAGTATTATGCGGAATTAATACTTAGAATAAGAACACACAAACAATATAAACCAAACTTTCACTTTAATTGATAATCGAACTTGCGTACAATGAAAGTGTAAAACATATATTGAACTAAAACCTAAAGGCCTCCTTTTATAGATTAAGGAACCTTGTACAAGAGTCTACGTATCAGCTATTTTAGGTAAAGATAAACATAAGAAATATATTGTCGAACATATCTTTACTAGAAACATAAAACGTGTAGACTAAGTATCCTATCAGTGCTTGACTTCATCTCATCAACGCTTGACATCTTCTTGTCAACGCTTGACTTCTTCTTGTCAACGTTTGATCTGACAACGCTTGATTTCTTCCTATCAACGTCCAATTTCCTCTTGTCAGCGTCTAAGTGTCTTGGGTTCATTTTATTCCCAACAATCCTCCCCTAAACTTGATATCTACTCTAGTAATCAAGTTTGTGAATAAAAGAACTAAGTACACGGAGGATTCTTACAAATACAAATTACTTGTTAAGTTGGTAATAAATAGACCTAATTAAATCTTTGCCAACATCACTTGTGTAATCTATCTCTAGCTGTGTCGATGATGAGTCAAAATAATGTCATAAAATTTGAATAGTCACTTTTATTTCTTATGTTATTAAGTGTCATTACTTCTTACTTTAATCATAGGATGGTTACGCCTTTTGATTGTCATTTTCCTTGTATTTAAACTCTATGAAATAAGATGGAAGAAAGAAGAAGATTATTATCAAAGAACTTGTGGTTCATTCTCACCCTAAGAGAATACTCTATCATTTTCAATTCAAGTTCTGTGTCGGGACCTATCAATTGGTACCAGAGCTATGGCATCAAACAATGATGGAATTGAAAACTTGGAGGGTACGTTGCGACAACTCCAAGATACTATTGCTGAGATGAAATCGGGTTTGTGGATAATTGTCAAGACCTGGAGGACATTGTCACAAAACTTTCTCATACGGTTCTTCCTGGAAAAGATGGTGACAACTACAAACAAGGAGGGAGGTCAATGTTTCATCCAAAGTTGATGAAACTTGATTTTCCAACATACCATGGTGATGAGGATGCTACAAGTTGGTTCAATAAAGTTGATCAATTCTTCAAATATCAAGGCAACCCCGTAACACAAAAGGTGTTATTAGCTTCACGCCATTTGCAAGGTGAAGCAAACCAATGGTCCTGGTGGTTACGTATGGCTTACCAAGAGAAACGGAAAGAAGTGACGTGAACCTTGAGGTCAAGGTTCTTCTCAAGAGGAGGGTAATGATGAGTCAAAATAATGTCATAAAAAATGAATAGTCACTTTTATTTCTTATGTTATTAAGTGTCATTACTTACTACTTTAATCATAGGATGGTTACGCCTTTTGATTGTCATTTTCCTTGTATTTAAACTCTATGAAATAAGATGGAAGAAAGAAGAATATTATTATCAAAGAACTTATGGTTCATTCTCACCCTATGAGAATACTCTATCATTTTCAATTCAAGTTCTGTGTCGGGACCTATCAGTCGACACCATTTTTTCTTCAAAACTTCCTTGGACATGGGATATTCAGCATCCACAAGAAGATATTCAGAAAACTTTTTAGTACTCAAATGATACACACCAGCTGCTGATTGTAGACGCCATTGAAGTCCACTGATATCATCATCAAGATCCTTCCATAATGTATCTTCATCATTTGGCTCACACATTCTCTTGAATGTTGATCAAACTTTATTCCATTGACTAAAGTAGGTGCTTCAGTCTCATACTTGGCCTTCAACAATCACCAAAGATCTGCCAAGTCTTCCCTATCCAGGCTTGCAAACAAAGACATAAGAGTTGTAAAAGTATGTACCTCCTTGCCATATCTGCCAATCATCCAAAACCCACTTGCATCTTCCTCATAGTGAACTATAGGGTTTCTGGAATCATGAGGTAACACCTCTACCATTTGTGAAGCTTCCAAGGGTGAGAACTTAATACTCCTTCTAATAACTGCTTCACTAGGATTTACTCTATCCAAATCCTCTGGGAAATTAAGTGGAACTCCCTTCTTCAAAGGCCTTGGTGCAATTAAAGCCTGTTGGATATGCATCTCTTCTGCAAGTTCTTCCTTTCTTTCATCTGAAAGAAGTCTGATAGTGTTCTGCTCTTGAACACTTGCCCATATAGGATAAGCCTTATACTCTAACTCATCAAAGTAAAAACCATGCAACTTCTGAAAAGTCCAACCTCCTTGATGACATCTAAGAAGCATGTAGTAGAGCTCTATTCTATCCTTTTTAGACTGTGAAAGAACTTTGCTAGCCTTATACTTCAAGATTAACTTGCAACCCCTTTGAACTCTTAAGAGAATCTCCAAACCCCAAATTTGATCTGAAATTGTCATGTCTGGATTCTCCATTACCTTATTCTCCCATGCAAAGTACATATGAGCTACTACAGGCATCTC
This sequence comes from Glebionis coronaria, assembly GCA_025667525.1. Taxonomy (NCBI): domain Eukaryota; kingdom Viridiplantae; phylum Streptophyta; class Magnoliopsida; order Asterales; family Asteraceae; genus Glebionis; species Glebionis coronaria. The sequence continues at coordinate 414,607,114 of CM046881.1, forward strand.
ATAATCTACCTGATTTTTCAACTCTGCAATCCTTTCCTTTGCCAATTCATCACCATATTCAATCCTTTCTGGATCTTCAATAATCATCACACTTGAATCAGTACTCTCATTATCACTGTCTCCCTTATTACTCTCAGACGTAGCCACAAATGGTAACTCAATAACAACAATCTTCTTCTCTTTTTCCTCAAGTTGTGCAGCCAACATAGAATCAAACTTTACTTGGGCTACATCCTTGGGAACTATTATTTCTACCATAATCCGTTTACCTTTATCTAATACATCAATGGTGGGTAAAGAAATTGATGGTACCTGTGCAGACACATCCTTGATGATAGCTGATGACTGGGATACATCAACCACACCTGCAGGTCTATCAGCGTCCAAAACATGTGTGTCAGTGCCTAACTTACTCCTATCAACGCTTAAACTCTGAGTATCAGTGACTGTCTTAGAAACCTATTCCAGTGTTGGAAATTCACTTTATGTGACGACATTTAAGAATTCCCATTAGTTATCATAGTCATACACGCATAGACTAGACTAGGAAATGTTGTATAGTTTAGGTGTGGTGTGTGACTATATATACCCCTCCAAGGCTTCCAAGGAGGGGTTGTTGCTTATGTTTTCCTTTTCACTTCTTAATACATTTTCTTTCTTTTACACACACAACCTTCTCTATCTCTTTCCATGGCTACCAACACCTTCCACCACCCACCTAGACCACCGGATCATATATAGCAAACCCACAATTGGCATCAGAGCTTCGGTTTAATCCTTGGATCGTGTTTTTGTTTTTGATTTGGTGGTCTAAAATTTTTTTTGGTCCATATATATCATTTTTTGTCGTTAGTTGTGTTTACTATCAACTTTCACATGTTCTTTGTCATGTTATATTACTTGTCCATCTATACATTCCATCAATACATTTTACATCTGGTCCAAAAGTTATCTTACTGGTTATCTTATAATGGTCAAAAGTCAAACCTGGCATATTTCTTTAGTCTGATATTGATTTCATGACTGGTTTTGTGTGCTATTATCACTTTCTAGGAATTTTTTCTGGTATTTTTTATGCATATGATGATGAAGATGATACCCAGAAAAGCAAGTTCCTGGAAAAACGGAAAAAGGACAACTTTTGAATGCATTTCGATGGCCTCCGTTGCGACGGCAACGATCGCATTGATTGCAATGGATGAATACGATGGGCTTGTTACGATAGGTTCGTTGCGATGAGCTCATTGCGATGACTCGTTGCGATGGACTCATTGCGATGAGTTCGTTGCAATGAGTTTGTTGCGATGACTCGTTGCGATGGACTCGTGTTGCGATGTTGTTTAAATGAAAAACATTGTGACTGTTTAACAAAAACAGAATGTTTTGTTTAAAACTTGCCGAGACCTTAAAAGAATTGACCAGAACCAAGACTTTACCATATCGATCCAACCTTATTACTCCCAATCAACACCAAAACTAACCTATCCCATCGTCACCTAATCCCCATTGTATCTAGACTCGAATAATAACAGAAATCAAAACGATCTCAGATTCATTTCGTGTTATACATGCATGTTGAGATCGTTCAAGATCTATAACCATGAAATGAACATCATCATAGATTTTTTTTGTTTTATATTCGAAGTAAAAGAAAGAGATTGTAATAATTATGTTAAATATTTTTCTTGTTTCGATTCTTTAAACAAAAACTAACATGAAATTAACCTACCTAGACCCTCGATAAAAGGATCTTGAAGTTTACTCTTCTCAGTTCCATGGTGTTAGGGCTCGATACTTTGATATCAAGGATGGTTAGACTTATGTGATTCGGAGATGATTAATGACATCGAGGCTTATCTTGTTGTTATGATCTTTAACGAGATTAGTTTGAGATAGAGACAAGATGTTAACTGAGTTTGAGATTGAAGAATGATTATCAGATTTTAGTTTGATGATTTTTTTTGGTAACTGAGATGTGTGAGATTAAGATGAGATGGGGTTACGATGTGGGGATGTGAGAGAAAATGGGGCGGAGGAAACGGTGAAGTGATTAGGTTAAGGTTATGTGCGTCTGATTAGGGTTTGGTAGATTATTTATATCACGTGACCTTGTTTTTGCTTAGACCGGGTATTGATAATTCATTTGGGCCGAGTACTGATTTACTTCAAATGTTTATGGGCCAGCGTCTGTAGTGGGTCTGGGTTTTATTGAGCAACACACATTGTGAATAATTCACAATTTTGTTTAGTTGAACCCAAATCTCACATTACGCTTTAGATGGGCCGAGTTTCACAAATTCATATGGTACAATTTTATTTACTTTGGATAAAATTTGTATCATTGCTTTTATACTTTGGTCATAATCGAGGCGTGACGATGTGTCGGGACAATGTAATGTGACAATGTGACGAGACTAAGTGACTAAGAATTATTTGACGAGACCGGAGAAAAATTGGCGATATTTTTAGTGGCTACGGATTTGTTTGATCGGGCATTAATTATGTGAAGTTGAAGACGGATTTTTCGAAGGCGTGTATTTATTTTATCTTTGAAAGATAACTTGCTCGTGCTTAATCTTAGAATGAAGACTTGTTTATCTAGTTTCCGGGTTCGGGGCGGTTGGTTGATGACTCAGATAACTATCCCTTTAATGAGCTACTTTATTGTACTCCGTGTCACGCACATAGTCGACGTGGATAATTTCAAGAGGTGTTGTGCTTTTATAATTCTTCAGTAATGTACTGGGTACTAAGAGATTTCTCCACCATTCTTCATTCAACAATTGTACAAGCTTAAGTCACAAGATCGAGGGATTTTTATTTAATTTCATGTTTGATGTATCTGGTTTATTCCATCAGTGGTCACTTCAAATTGCTTACAAGGGGGTTGGTAAAGATGGCCATGGAGAGTTTATGAGTAGATAATTTCGATCAACAGCTGATTCTCACAAATATATATAATTCTGCTTATTTATTATTCTCACGAGATTTCAGGTACATGTGCGTACGATTTATTGCTGGTTCCGAGGTTTCGAAACCATCAAGGGGGAAGAAGAAGACACATTGAACGCACAACGAGTATACGTGATGAACTTCATACCTTCTTTTGACTTGAATACACTCCGGGAAGACATTTGTCATAATCACAGAGAAAATCAGTGTTTTAACTCGTGGCGTTATCAATCTCTAAACGGTACACTACTGATTCGATGTTTAATTGTTTTGATGTTGCAATTATTCATCATCATTATCCTATATGGAGAGATATGCACTTCTGGGACTTAATTGACTCTGGTGCATCTCCGGAAGAAGATATGTGCATTTCCAGGACTTAATTGACTCTAGTGTTATGATGTCAACTTCATGAATGGGATAAAGTGTATACTTCAGTATTTGAGCTTCATACATGGGATTGGTTTACTTTGTTCAACTATGTGGGGGAAGAAATGTCTTGATTCTTTCTAGTATGCATAACTTGAACTCTTAAGGGGAAGAAAAATTCAGAAGAATTATTCAAGCGTGAGAAGAGAAGTTGTTGATCTACTTGGTGTGCCCCAAACTTTCAATCCCTCATATCAATATTATCATGTTATATGATGGGGTTTGCTTTTTAAATTCCGCTCTGCGCTTAATCATTCTAAGCTTTATTGAAAGCTTTGAAGTTGCTTATGAGGATTGTTGGTTTAGGGGGAAGCTATTTAAAAGCTTCTACATCAAGTTTATGTGGCATGAATTAGGGGGAAGTTAATTCAGAAGCTTCTCCTTAACCAGAAGTATATGAATTACCTAGCTCGTGCCGTTATAGTATTTATATCACAAGTTACTACGAAGATGAGTCAATCTGACGTGAAGACTTGAAGTCAAAGGCCTCAGAAGACTTCATCAGCATTGGACGCTTCATGGAAGATTTTGTTCTTAAACATTATGTACTTGTTAGGAAAAATATTGTAAGGAATTCTACACGTCGTCCCATGGGGGAAGATTGTTGGAAATTCACTTTATGTGACGACATTATAGAATTCCCATTAGTTATCATAGAGTCACACGCATAGACTAGACTAGGAATTGTTGTATAGTTTAGGTGTGGTGTGTGACTATATATACCCCTCCAAGGCTTCCAAGGAGGGGTTGTTGCTTGTGTTTTCCTTTTCACTTCTTAATACATTTTCTTTCTTTTACACACACAACCTTCTCTATCTCCTTCCATGGCTACCTACACCTTCCCCCACCCACTTAGACCATCAGATCATATATAGAAAACCCACAATCCAGCATCTCCATAAATGATATCTTCGTTGGAGTTACCAGTGAAACATCAATAACTGGCCTCTCCTTCAAGCTGGTCAAAGCTTCAGCCATCTCCACGCCAATAGAACCACCTGAGCCTTTGTCACTTAAATTAAATGGCTCAGTAGCAGCTTCCTCCCCTTTGTAAGAATCCTCCCCTGACGAAAGGACTCTCGTCTGACGTCTCCTAGCCTCAACAGTTTCCAAAACAACAATTCTCTTCCTAAATTGCTTGAGTTCAAGGCCTTGTGTAGAGACAGTATGTACAAGGTTTGCAATTTGCTTTTGCAAGCTAATGCAGACAACTGTCAATTCCAATAATATGTAAGGTTCCAATCTGCCCTCCTCTAGAATGGGAATTTGACCTCCCAAAGTAGAGTCATGGGGTATGGATGAGGTCTTAATGATGTTAGGACTGGCTTGGCCTGCATCTAAGCTAGAACCAATAGTCCTATCCCCACCCATGTCACCAACCACACTTGTGGTGGTGGTTCCCTCTGCAACATGGCTAGGACCACTAGAGGAGAATACTCTAGTAGTCCTTGGACGTTTTACCAACCTAAATTCAGGGGGTGTAGAAGATGATGTAGATTGGGTGTCTGTTTGAAGGTTAAGGGGTGTTTGGATTTGTTGTAAAAGTGTGTCAGCGTTTGGATTTGTAGTGTCAACGCTAAAATTTAACGTGTCGACGTTGAAAGGTTCTTGGTCAACTTCCATTTGCTGGGGTGATGGTGGTTGTTCCGGCAATGGGTCTGGTTGTGGTTGAGGGTCTAGTTGTGGTTGTGCTGCTGCAATAACAGCAAGCATGGCTTGGGTGAGGGGTAAGTCTCTATGAGGTGGTGAATTCATCTTTCCAAAAATTGCTTTCTTTTGAACAGGGATCGTATAAAAATCATTGTGATCCCGATTGTAGTATCGTTGTTCATCAAACACCATTTGTAAAAACCTTGGGTAAGCAAGAGTCATCTTGCTACCCTTGTTATGACACATGCCATCAAAAATCATTTTTGAAAAATTATATTTTTGCCCAGTAGCAATACACACAATGGCACTCCCAATAGATCGGTTGATCTCATTGTGTTCAGTACACTTGGGACTCAAACATTGAAGGATGACATGTGTGACAATCCGTCAATTTATGGTTGATATTTTATTCTCAAGTATTATTTAAAAACATTATTTTAATGTTATATTATGAACTCACTCATTTTTGGGAAGAAATTTGGGTTTACGTCTTGAAGTAGCATCGACTACGTCTAAACCGGAGGATTATTCGTTACGTGCTTACGTTTACATACACCGTTTTTGGTGACAGTCCGACATTTCAGGAAATAAATTTATCCGTGAATATGATTTTGAGATTTTAAATTTGAGTGGATTCATAAACTCACAAATTTACGAGAAGAGATTAGGACTTACGTGAATAATTTAACGTCCTTTACGATTAAACCGGAAACCCTAGGATTACGTATTTACGTTTTTGAACTCCGTAGAGACAATTTTTATTAGATTAGTTTTGTGTCGTTGATTCACAATTTATAAAAACGTTTTTCGTAAAATGACCCGAGGGCACGCAAATCGAGGAAACTAGAATCGAGGAGTACCTGTAAATAAATGGGGATGAGACAAGAAAACACTTGTCCCACCCCCACTCATAACCGGCCAAAGCTTAGGCTACACACCTTTGAGGTGTCAACTTAACATTACAAGTTGAGACACTTGTCTAAACTTTCTCTCAAACTAGCTAAACTTGCCAAAACCACTCACACAAACCATTTATCTCATTTTCACTCATGCAAACCACCATTTTTCTCTCTACTCTCTTGCCTTTGCCTTCCACCATAGCTCCACCACCACCATGTTTATCAAAATCTAGCCATAACCCAAGGCTATAATCAACATATGTTGAAGCCTAGTTGAAGTTATGAAGATTGGAGGTGATTTTAACAACTAGCAAGGAGTTTACATGGAGATCAATGACTGATTTTCAAGAAAATATTCATGCATATGAAGATTTCAAGGAGTTCATTTGCCAAATTGAAGGTTTGATAACAAGGAACCAAACCTTGCTCATCAAAAATTCATCATTTCATCACTTTGGTGGTATTATTATTCTTCCAATCCTTTTGTTATTTTGAATATGTAATCTTGTATTTTCTTTATTTATGTATATGTATATCATGATGAATGATGATTAAAAATATTATGTGGGGATTTGGTGTTGATAGATTTGATTAAAAAGATGAAAAACTACATGTAAAAGTGGTAAATCTTACTTAATTTAGTAAGCTGTATAAAAACAGTAAACAACCATATGTTAAATTGATAAAATGGCATAGTTGAATCAATATACAGTAAGTATTAAGTCTTGTACACATATGAGAGTTGGCCATGCAATAGAATCATTATAATGAGTGAGATATGATCAAAACAAAATTGAAGTACCAATCTGAATAGTCTGTTTTGTGAGGACTGTTAGGGACACTTAGACTTGGATTGAGCAGTAGCTAAAACTAAGTTAATTGTAGCACATAATATGAAGTTTATGTCATCCAAAAATGAGCTTCTACATCCTTGTATAACTCAAGATATGATAAAAATGGTGAAAGTGAAACTAAAAATCAGATTTGTGAAATTAAAGTATAATAGTATTATAATAGCACTCAAGTAAATATAGTATAAAATGTAAACTTAAAACCCACTAACTTATATATTACATATAAATAAGTATATACATTATTAAATAAATGGGACAATTTATAAAAATGACAATTTGATAAGTTTTATAAGTTATAAAATTATAAACATGATTTCTACGTCTTTTCGGCTAAAACCGTAAAATTAACGTTTTCGTCAATTAAAACTTAGATGGTCGGACCCGTCTAATGTAAACTTTTTTATAAATCATATACTGATATATAAGTACATATTACAAGTAAAAACCGATAAAACCCGAGCTTTATAACATACGGACATTAACGGGCCAAATTAGCCGTATTGGACTATTAATCCAACTAATTTGGCTAAACACTAATAAACTTGCTTATTGGGCTTAACCCACTTGGGCCCAACATGTAAGCATAGTACTGATGTTAAAAGTATAAGATGGACTAATATAAGGTAATGGGCCTATAATGGTCTTATTGGGCCTTGAGAAGTAAAGAAGTTAAACTAGTGAAACTAGTATGAAAATTTACCAACACATGACACTATAATGAGTAAATAAAGATGTAAAATCCCACATGATCATCATCATACTTATAATATCATCATATATATACATAGCCGTTGTTTTTATAAAGTCATTGGACAAGATTCTAAGACGAGTATTATTTGTCTAGGTTTCTGTGATTGAAGCATGTACCGTACATCCAAATCGTCGATAACCGCCTTTCCCAATCAACGTGAGTTCATAGCCTCACACTCTTTTAAATGTTTTTATGAAATGTTTTATAAACCCGCGAGGGAGGTAACATGTTAGTTTTAATAAAATAGGACACCAATTGTCCCGATTGTTTGCTTATTGATTTGGACCCGAAGGATTATATGACCCGATGAATGATTATATGACCCGATAAATGAAATGAAATGGATTATTAAAGTTAGGTTATGTCACTAAAAGTCCCATTAGCATGAATTGTGAACTACCGGGATTTGGTAGACGCTTATGCATATAATAGTACTATTTGGGGAAGATCACCCCAGCTCACGCCTTGATGGTTGATCCCCGTCGTGCCACATTGATTGGTAAGCGAGTTTATGTATGAGAAGATTTACATAAGTGTGATTATTGTGACGACATGTTGGTTTAGATGGGCAAATGAGTTTCGGGTTAGCTACCCGTTGTTGTTATAGTAAGGTAGCAATGTCATGCAGGTTATAATAATCTAATAACGAAAATACTGCTATACGCATCGAATTACAATATATTGCCTGACTAGCAATACGGGGTCTTATTATTGATATTATGTTCGTGTTTTGGTTTTACATAACCATATTCATATAACGGTTTTTATTTAACTCTATACAACGTTATAAAATGTATTGTATGATGTTTTTACGACATTGGTTCGTATAATGGTTTTGAAGACAAAAGCCTATAGTATGATTTACAACAAAGATTTGTATGAAATGTTTTTGGCTTATTTATGGCCTACTACAAAGATTTGAACAAAATGATTTTGGGTAATAAATATATACTGATGATATATTAATGGTTTTCATTAAACTCTATGAATTCACTCGGCGTTTTCGCTGACCTTTTCTTTTAACATGTTTTATCTCAGGTACTTGAAGGTAATTCTCGGGAAGACGACAAGAATTCATGGCCCACACTTAAATAACAAACTTCCATTCAAATATTTTGTAAAATCGTATGAAATACTATGACTTGGGACCTATGTAAATTTGATATTCATGAATGGAAAATGCTTTATTATTAGACGACGCGATTTTTATGCGTTGTCTATGATTTGAGTAATGTGCTATCCCGTAACACCAACGACTCTTCCGCTGAACTAAAGTATGAATATTTGGGGGTGTTACAACATGTATCAAGTACTTCCAAGATGGGGGAAATTCCTGTTTTGTATATTTATTTAAATGTCCATCTTCTGGGAAAGGATAACCCAAAGCTTGAAGTCCTTGTTCTATCTAACCAATGGGTAGGGTAGTTATACCATATGCATCATTAAGATGCAAAACTTGGCGAACCAACGCTTCAGTAACCACCCATGGAAGCCCATGGACAGTAGCAGTCAATGTAGTCACATTATTAATTGTTGAGGAAGTGGCGGTATTCTAAAACTGTTTAATATGTGTGACAGGGATAAGAGGAGCATGAGAAGGTGCATACCTTATGGGGGATGCATTTAAATACTCCACCATCTGAGTATATTGGGGAAACAGAGCATCATCAGCTTCTAAATAAGCAACCATGTTATGCTGACTTCTGAACCCCAATTCCAAATCTCTTGGTTTAAACTTAGGTGCCATGGATGTAGAAAGTTGTGATAAAAGTTATGAAAGATGAAGGTTTGAGAAAATTTAGTTAGACAAGAATAAGCAGTTACCATGTTTCAAAGGAATGATCTAAATATATAGGAGAGGTAAAAACGTATGATTGGTCAAAGCATGAGGCAGTTATATTCAAAATATAATGATGAAAATCTTGAAAAAGATATAACTTATCTCTTGCATTAATAAAAAGTTACCAACTCCTAAAATTACGACCCAAATTGTCGTCAAAAATAACAACTGGGTGGGACCCAATATTTATCAACGGTCAAAAATAACTTATCAGCGCCCAACAGCTATATTCTTGTCAACGTTGAATTTTGCCATGTCAACGTCAAAATTGGTCTTAACAACGCTTGGAAAGAAAACTGTCAGCGTCAAAAAATAAAAATAATATAAAAGAAAAAGGACCTTAACAAAGTAATTCATCCTAGTGAAGATAACTTATAGACTGAAAATCACTATAGGGTGGCAAGCACTATCCAATCATGCACACTTGCTTAAGCAAGATAGACATAATTGTCCTCAAGTGTCCCTTGCTAACCAAAGTTCTTAACAATGAAGTTATATTATAAAATCCTTTGTAACTTCCCAGGTAAGCCCAATAAAAATCATACCCAAGTCTCCCAACAGACCACATCCAATTCTAGGTCAAAAAGTCTTGGCAGCGTGCAAAGTATATCAACTTTGCATGCTATAGTGCCTCATGATTTAGTAAACTAACTCGTACTCACCAGTGGACACAATATAGAATTGTGATAAGAGTATTATATGAATACCCAAAAGTTCCTAAAGGTTTCCTAAACCTCCCCTTAAAATATGATATACAAGTTGCCAAACAAAATACATGCAATAAAAATTTATGTCAAGATAGGAATGTAAACATTCCAACCATCATCCATAAACTTAAACACACTCCAAGTAAGCTCCAAAGATCCATAAGCAACTCTGTATCCATTTGGACAATGCTCATAATGCCTGCATAATTAGATCAAAAACCACAAAACTAACATATTGCTGTCAACGTCATTTTAACACTTATCAGCGTTAAAATAACCTTTGTCAGCGTTTGACAAATAAAGTGGAAAACCTAATTTTGTACAAAGACCAATAACAATGCATATCATGTACATACTTTTACAATAAGTTCTAAAAACACATATTAGGTGAGATTGATCATCCCAATACTTGTTACCAAGTATTGAAATTTCCTATTATCAAAAGGTTTAGTTAATAAATCAGCCACATTTTCTTCTGTGTCAACCCTATCTGGTTGTATTAAACCTTTTTCAAAACAATCTCTTATAAAATGATGTCTAATTTCTATTTGTTTTGTTTTAGAATGATGTACAGGATTCTTAATAATGCATAAAGTACTATTATTGTCTACAAAAATCTTGGTATGCATAAATTATACCCATAATCCAACAGTTGGTTCTGAATCCATAAGACTTGTCCACAACAAGCAGCTGCAGCTACATATTCTGCTTCAGTTGTAGAGTTTGCCACCACTGTTTGTTTCTTGCATTGCCAAGATATTAACCTGCTCCCAAGAAATTGGCATCCACCAGTTGTGGATTTTCTATCAAATTTATCACCTCCATAATCACTGTCTGAATAACCAATAAGCTCTAATGGATAATGTAAAACCCGCATGATTTTACCATGAATAGTACCCTTAAGATCGTACGTACTAGATTAAAACTTTCCTTTTATAGTACGATTACGTTTACGTGTTAGGATTTTACGTATTACGTACGTGTTAGAACACGATAAGTATTTATTACGCACGAACACGCAATAATTATTTAAACAATAATTAATCACGAACATGCGATCATGAAATCATGAACGTAATTAAATCACGAGCTAATATTAATTACGTATATATATTTATTACGAACACGAATAAATATATTAAGTCACAATCGATATTACGCACGAACACGCAATAATTATTTAAACAATAATTAATCACGAACATGCGATCATGAAATCATGAGCGTAATTAAATCACGAGCTAATATTAATTACGTATATATATATTTATTACGAACACGAATAAATATATTAAGTCACGATCGATAACTAATTAAAACACGTAAATTACGAACACGAGAACACACGGGAACACACTATAATATTTAGACTCAGGAAATGTATGGGTTACCCCATGTGGGCCCCATACCACGAAATTAGGGAGGGAAGATGGGCTTAGCCCATCAATTTTTACTAAAACAAAGAATTAGGAAAGATTTTGGTCATTTTTCACTTTACAAGAAAACATTAAAAACCCTAAAAAGTTTTTCTCCTTCTCCTCTTCTTCTTCTTTTTGGCCGCCACACATAAACACACCAAGGAGGGTGTTTATTTGATTTTTATCTTGGTTTTTGGTGCAAGTGTTCGTGTTTGTTCATCCTCGTTAGATTCACGCATTCGGTATATGTTTTTTTACCCTTTTTCTTTTTCATTTGATCTAATAATAAATTAAGAACATGATGTTTTTAAAAACCTAATTAAAAACATAGATCAAACATGTAAATGGTTTTTGGGAAAATCAAAGGGTTGTTTTAGGGGTGTTTGTTGGCTGGCGCCAAAACCGAACCCCAAGGGGGTCTCGGTTTGGCTACTCGACCACCACCGAGACCATATGGTCCCGGTTGGGTGGTGTGGGTCCCACGACAGCAGCAAGACAAGGGGAACCCCGAAGTGGTTCGGGGTATGGTGTCGATTTCATGTTCAGTTCAAGGGTTCTAGTCAAGATCCGGTTCACGGTTTATGTTAAGATTTTTTTTTATATAATCATATGTTAAAATTAAATTAATAAATATGACATGATTAATTTAATAACATGACTTAGGTTATATTAATTATTAAAATCATGAAATTATTAACCTAAGTATTTTATATTTTTTAGACTTATAATTAATTAATTATTTAAAAACCATGGTTATGATTAATTAATTAACATGACTTAGGTTATATTATTAATAAATAATAATACATGTTTTAACCTAAGTATTTAACTTTATTTAATTAAAAACATGATATACTTTAATTAAATATTTTAACCTATAGTTTATTTTAATTACATGAAATAATTAATAAACTATACATTATATCATTATGACTTAGAAAATAATCATGAAAACACTTAGGCTTATATACTTAGCTTATTTAACCAGCTTATATCTAATGATGGAAACTTTCTATTTTTAGAAACTTATTTAAATAAGGCAGCTAATCTATTTATGGAAACTTTCTATTTTTAGAAACTTATTTATTTCAGGCAGCTAATCTATTTATGGAAACGTTCTATTTTTAGAAACTTATCTATTTTAAGCAGTAATTCTATTTTTGGAAATTTTTATTTTTGGAAACTTTCTATTTTTGGAAACTTTCTATTTTTGGAAACTTTCTATTTTTGGAAACTTTCTATTTTTAGAAACTTTCTATTTTTGGTAACTTTCTATTTTTGGAAACTTTCTATTTTTGGAAACTTTCTATTTTAGGAAACCTGCTATTTTTGAAAAGTTACTTATTATTACACAATAAGTATAATAATACATGAAATACCAGAAATACTTAATCAGAGTAAACAGAATATAAGATAAACACAGTTTAAGGCTTAAAACAGTAAAACATGATATGAACATATAAAATAAACTAAGACATGACATAAAACCAGTTACGCATTAGTAAGCAGATACTTATTCATGTATGTATTTATGTAGCATTAGTGATACGGAAGTAGGATTCCTCTCAGTTCGTCTTCTTCGTTCACTGGACATAAGGTACGGATTCCCGTCCTTTCAGTATGGACATTCTTTCCTTATTAGGATTCCCCGTATGCAGCCAAATGTTTTCCCGTAGTATAAGTTATGTGTTTGATTTGCTTATGTTTAATTTAGAATACCTATAGCCATATACATGCATGACCAGTTTCACCTAGTTATGGAGGTACCATAACCATAACATTAGAGGCACTAATGTTATGACTTCACCACGGCGGAGTGATTGCTCGTGGCGTCCCTTCAGCTTTTTGCCATTTATATTATATTTATCATGTGGGGCGTATGGGTGCATCCTAGTTACATGTTTTCAGTCAGGATTTCATGGTGAATGTGGTGTGTGCCTTGCATCCTTCACAAGGAGCTGATCCCTCCTACCTAAAACCAGTATATTAAATTAGAGGCAGCCCCTCTAATTTGCATGATGAGGTCACCCCTCCAAGTATTCATGGACGGTGGATTTTCATGACCTATATTGGCTAATGGTAAAATATGTGAAACAGTTTTCATAAGATAAACATAATTCTTTTCAAACTATAAAACCAATTTTATGAACATGTTCCAGGTTTTCCAGGACTTATACATTTCCGTTGCTTTTAAGTCTTTATCATGTTTTAGTCATCTATACTATATCTGTATCCGTGCACTGAGCATTTTGCTCAGCCGTTACTTTCCTTTCCATGTCCCAAAACGGCAGGTACCCTAGGAAAGACTCGAGCATTTGGAGGAGGTGCATAGGATGGAAGCTGCTAGAGACTTCTTTTCCTTTTTGCCTTCATACATTTATGCTTGTTTAGTCTTTCATTCATTTCTTTTGCTTTATTATGTTTTGGGCTTATGTTTGGGAACCGATGTTTGATTCCGGTTATCCCTATGGTCATGTAATGTTTTAGACATTTATCCTTGTATGCTTTGATGACACGCCATAATTACGCGTGACATTTCATTTATCAAAATGGGGTGTTACAATTATGGTATCCGAGCCAAGGCTTCGACCTGTAGGCTCTAAAACTCGACCTGTGACTAGTGGGTAGTCACCAGGAGCTTCCTAAGCCAACGTTTGTTATTCTACGTATTGATGTTTTCAGCGCATTGTTGTTTTAACCATGATGTTTTCAGCACCTTGAGGTTTTAACCTTGATGTTTTCATCGATATTGTTTTACTTATATGGATGGACAACCGTCATTCATATTTAGTTATGTGTCATTGTTTCATGCATAATGTTCCTCGTGAACTGTGGCTGTGTGGACTGAACCCCAGTAGTTCATAATTAGTCACATAAAAATTTTTTCTGATAAGTTTTGACATATGAGTTTTATTTATTTATGTTTCATGTATTATTGTTGCAGGGATTATGACTAAGTAATGGTTGGTACAGGACTGGCCCTATTTAGTCGCATGTGCTTTTATCGAAACTTTTAATTTTGGGACCGACCCATAGGCGTCCCCTCGCCATGTCTTTTGTTTTGGGACCGACCCATAGGCGTCCCCTCGCACATATAAAGGTTTTTATAAACTACATTACGCATTCATGCACTGTTTTTCATGCATAAAATTTTTCTCATGATTTATTGGCATAATTTTTTTTTCATGTCCCCTCATAAGATAATATGTTTTTATGTCAAGTATGTTTTCATACTGTCATGGTTAACTTCAGTTCATGCTGATTATGTTATACACTCCTTCATGTTGAATTGTTCATTTTTCTTCATGATAATTCCGTCTTCATGTTGATTACGTCTTACGCCTCTTTTGTTATTTATGCTTTCACGCAAGACATTGTTGGATTTCATTGAATTCTGCTTTCATGATAGTCATGGTTGGTTTTCATTGATCATGCTGTCAGGCAAATCATCGTTGAATTTTGTGTAACCTTTAGCGTTTCTCTATGCAACCAGAATGAGGTATATACTGGCATTGCCAGGTTATCATGATGGTTTTCCTAACCGTTTAACCGATATACTTTCCTTAAGTCATGACAAATGATCGACCCCAATACCGATCATTTCATGTGCATTCCATGTGTACTCCATGTACCGTATTCCATGTGTATTACACGTACCTAAATCCATGTGTATTTCACTTGCAATACTTCACGAGTATTCGCTAGTCGATTCTAAATCATCTCACGCGTATGTTCACTTGCTGATATTCTACAAGATTGCCGATGCCGCTCATAGCTTGGAAATGTTACTAAAGGTTGATGCTACTGATGTTCGGAGACGCTACGAGATGCGGATGCTGTTCACAACCTGAAGATCCTACGAGACGAAGACAAAGGCGTCAGAGCAAATCTTTTGGACGAGAAGATGCTTCACCATCAGACAATTTTCATCAATCATTGTCCCTAATTCTTAGTTACATGTCACACGTCATTCAACTGTCAATTCAGCCATATGAGTGCAAACCGATACCAGCCGGCCACTCAGCTGAATAGTTACATGAATCACGGTCATGAGAATGACCGTCATGGAACTGACTGACAGGCCGATAGTAACCACTACTATGACAGAAACTATCCTAGAAATCGCAACCGAGGCTCCGGCCGCGGACGTGATCAGACATACAAATGATCAGTAGTCCAACCGACCCGCCAAGTCTGGCATAATAACCTAATATTGTAGTTCTATTGTTTTACATCTCGTGACACATGTCAAGACATCAGTCAAGACACATGTCTCACGTATACTTCTAAAGACACATGTCAAGACACCAGTCAAGACATATGTCATGCTTATAGTTCCAAGACACGAGTCAAGACACATGACTCACGTCCAACTATGGGACATTTCTAAGAAATTCAGGGTACCCTCCAAGGGTATATCCATCTTGTTGTGCCATGTATTAATCAGGCCATAAGAATTTCAATACCATTATCGGCGCATTAGTGAGAACTGTCGCGTTGCTGATGTCACTTTTATTTCTTTCACCATATTTCTTATGATTCATGACCATGAAGGACGCCTTTCGTATTCCCACGTATACGAAGGTTTTCCTTCAGCTTAATGATGAGATCCAAGCTGCTAATGCATTTCCTCGGACAGACACGAGATGAATTTTATCCTAATTATGGACTATGAACAGCACACCATGCTACGATTCATAATTATGTACAGTAATGTTCAGGCTCGTGAATACATTCATGTCACACCCCACCATGGCGGAATATGGGGCACGACGTATGGACATCACAACAATAGCGTGTCTATAGAGATAACTAAATGATATAAGAAATGTCATAAATGGCGACAAAAATGTCATGACAATATCTCAACATGCAGGAGTCTAGGTAAGTAGGTAACAGTCCTACCTCTTACCCAAGACAAACAAGTAACACAAACAAAACAAACATATAGGTGCCAACAGAATCACTTATTCAAAAAAAACATAAAGGTAAACTAAGAAGGAAACGGGGATATCCTTCTATATGCATTCCTACGCTCTCCAAATCCTAGCCACTTAAGTTCTCACGCCTACCCAAATCATCACCTAAAAGAGACACTAAAACACGTCAACATAAAGTTGGTGAGAGTCATAGGTTTAGACTCCAACGCCAAAACAGTTATAAGCTGTGAATAACAACCATCAACACAATAACATATGGACAATGTGCTACAATTATGTATTAACAACTAGCATTCAAGATTAATCAATCATCATAATTCCAAGGCATCAAGCCTTACCAACAACCACAATTACCAATGCATCACGCCTTACCAACAACCATAATTTCCAAGGCATCACGCCTTACCAACAACCATAATTTCCAAGGCATCACGCCTTACCAAACACCATAATTTCCAAGGCATCACGCCTTACCAACAACCATAATTTCCAAGGCATCACGCCTTACCAAACACCATGGTACCATAGGCGCCCATAAACCTATGTACCAATCCCAAGGCCACTACCTTGTCATTAACCATTGGTCCCATAGACGATCACGCTATGTACCTATCCCAAGGCCACTACTTTGTCATACACAAACAAGAACCACATAGCAGTTAATCACATAAAGTACACACAAGTCCATCTCAAATCACAAACACATTCACAACATCAATTTAGAAAATAAATCAACACAGTATCTCTTCCATCCCATCTGGAAGTCAAAATCAATAATAAACATGGGACTATGAAACTCACCTGATTGAGCTCCTCCAAGAGTCCGCGCACTAGCAAAAGCTAACAAACCAAAAACACATAATCAATACACGAACCAATCACCAAGATGGCTCATCAACCTATGATGTGCATCTAACCTACTCCCATATATACACCTCATATATATGCTCTAAGCATCCCAGTACACCCCTCTATAAAGCCCTTAATTCGTTTTATTTTATAACACATCCCGTTAACATTTTATCAAAAACAGTCCCAGTTTTAGGTCTCCAAACTATAAGCCAAACGCCCACCTAAACACACCCATGATCTCTGTAAAGAGAATATTCATACTTTTACATACGTTAGCTAACACCTCCCACTTGCCCTAACATTAAAGCTACTGTTATCGTCATTCCAGATTTACTGATTTTAGACGTATGAAAAGTTTGTTATGATTAGGTGGTCTTACCCTAAACCACAACCTTAGCCCAAGTGCAGATACTTACTACAATATATAAATCATCTCTAATGTTCATTAGAAGATCCCAATGCAACCCTAAGTACCCCAAACAACCCAAAACTTAAAAAGAAAACAGGCTGAATTTAAAACTGATTTGACCTCCGACTGTTGTAACCTGTTTTTGACCCACTTCCCAACCTCCAATTCAGTTCTCGTTTCTTGATTTAGAAAGCCAACTCAATTACTTATCCAGGGCTAGCTTGATCGCATCTTGAAAGTTCCTAGAACTCTAGATATGATCAAAACAATAGACTCAAAATTCTGCCCAGTTTTTAAAAACGGGTTTAACAAAATTAACCTTATTAATTAACCCTAATCCCTCTAATTACAAGCCCTAATTTATTTAATCATTAAAATATGATTAATATACTGTTTTTAATTAAACCCTAACCTAAATCCATCATAAGATGATCATAGAACATTAAAGACAATTTATATGAAAAGGGTTTTGAAGATTTACCTTTAAATTAATGGAAGATGAGAAAAACCCAAATTTTGAAGAACCCTAATTGGCCACCATTGTTAAAATTCGACTATGAGATGTTATGGGGGTGAAAAACCTGATTATTATGGTTATGGGATGGGTTTGGTTAAGTCCTAAAGGCCTCCTAATCCCATTACAAGTCCATTGGGCCTGTTTTTGGGCTTTTTGGTTATTTTCATCCTTACTTTTCTTTTAATCATAATAACCGACCCTCCCCTCTTAGATTTCGTTTTTTATTTATTTTAATTATTAATAATTGTATTAATAATATTACTTTAATTTTCCTTAATTTATTTCAGCTCCTAAAGCCTCCAAAACCTCAAAACCGTAAAACTAGTCAAAAAATTTACGCGTTTTACCGTAAAAGACGTAAAATATACACTTTTATAAAAAATCTCAAATTTTGAAATAAACTTTATAACTAAGTCCTAAATGACTTAAAACCATCCCGAAAAATATCCATATGACTAATTACCGCATCTGAGACCTCTAAATGCTAAACCGTAAATCGTAAAAATACGATTTTCTATAATACATATACGTATACATAAAACCATTAAATAACACCATCTCACTTCATAGTCACTACCATGTGAACTCATGAACATGAAATCATCACACATCGTTTCACTCACAAGCTACCCCGTACCAGAAACGATATCCAAACCATAAATTATACACACCAATAAGCACATAAACACGTAAAGACACGTAACTAGCACCAAAATAAAACTAAGTGACGGACCTCAAAACCAGGGTTGTCACATCACTCCCTCCTACTAGAAATCTCGTCCCGAGATTTACTCCTTAGGATCAAACACACGAACAACAAATCACATGAGGATACTTGTTCTAAACGAACTCCTCTCATTTCCACGCGAACTTTATTTCAAGTTTCAAAATACCACATATACAAACCAAAAATAAATAAACTCATTGCCAAACTCTTGACCTCACAGTCAATAAATCTCACAAATGATCTTTGATAAGACAAAGATTCTTATTAACACAAGTCCCGAATAACTGTACATGCAAAAAGCATTCTCAAACAACTTTTACCAATCTCAATACACGAAATGTATCATGTATACAACTCATTTCCCCCAGGTAATTCTATGCTCATAAGCTAATGGTCCGATCTTTCCAAAGATCATAAATGGACCTACCAAACTCTACATCAGCACTTCCATTTTACCAAAACATACCACCCGTTACTATGGGTGAAACTTCCTACATAACTATGTCACTAACTCTAGTGGTTTCCTCCTTTTCTACATAGTATCCCTTGTTGCTCTCATCCTTTCTACAAACATCATTACCACATTAGTAGCCTCTTTTACCAATTCTAGTCCACAATAGGGACAACTCACCCTATCCTTTCATATAGTGCCTCAAACGGCATTTATCAACTTCTAGTATGATAACTATCATTATATGAAAACTCAGCCATCGCTAAAGAGTTTCCTAACTCCCTCTAAATCAATCACTCATGCACTCAGTGTAACCCCTAAGGTTGTATAAATATCTCAATTGCCCATCCTTTTCCAGTTAGCTGGATATACTCATATCCAATCATGTTCCGCAACTCTCTTTAGTCTGTACCCCAAACTACTTAAAAATTCAAATTTCCTTACCAAGTGACCTATGGCGGTCTTTCACATACCCATTAGTTCTTCCTCAACTCCTACCATACATCACGATGTGAGGCTTCCCTTGCTATAATCCTTCATAAGGCATTCCATACATATTTGGCTAACTTTTACGCAAAATCCTCTATTCCATCACATCTGTACGCACTCCTTCCAACTTCGCAACTACGTGACTACTCATTCCTCTTGAAATATGAGATGAATTAGTAAGTCTATCGATTATCACCCAACTCTCGTCACCTTCCCCAATTTCGTCCTTACATCCCCCTTTCCAAGCTACTCCTATCTATGTAGGAAGTATAGCCTACGTCCCTTTTTCCCATATCATTGTCCAAGCCACGCAACATACATGTTGACGCGTTCTCTGCTTTAGACAACTTAACTCGTGCAACCTACATCCTTCATCCAAACCACCCTAATACTTCATCCCTATAGTTTATGTTCGTCTCAGCTTCACTTCATTCTTCTTATTCCATGTCTTAACAATCATGCTTGCCTTTCCCAGATGGTACTTGGCCTTGCAATTTTCTTTCATCACTTAACTCCACCCATCACCTTTTCTAAATGTTCAATCAAGATGATTGAATATGTGTTGGAGACGTTCATGATCCGTATAGATCATTCTCCACGTCTCGTACACAAAATGCCTCTAACATTCTAGGCAGATATAACAGTCCAGCTCCACTAACTAAGTCTATCCAGTTCTTCCAAATCTGCAGTTCCTGCAACGTATAAGCGATCGCCTTTCTTTGTCGTCCTCGTACGCGTCCAAATCCTTGCTCCACGTATCGTCATGCTTTGCGAATTCATCTAGTCCTTCCGATAATTCCATGATCTGCTCATCATTCAATCCACCTCTTCAGCCTCCAAAATGCTTCCTCGTCCTTCTTCACTTCGCCCCTTGCTGGTTCCACGATATGCCATCATTTCTGACTACTAGTCCTGGCCAACTTAATCCTAAAACTCACACTTGAAAATCGAACGTTTAACTCCATTCCAAAACCAACACATAATTCGCCTCGCTCCCCTTCTTAGATTTGAGTAGATCAAGATGTCGTCGATACTCCCGATGACAACTCGTTTACATACGTTCATGCACACTCGGTTCATTGACTCCATGAG
This sequence comes from Glebionis coronaria, assembly GCA_025667525.1. Lineage (NCBI taxonomy): Eukaryota > Viridiplantae > Streptophyta > Magnoliopsida > Asterales > Asteraceae > Glebionis > Glebionis coronaria. The sequence goes on from CM046881.1 coordinate 414,628,091, forward strand.
AACCGCTAGTGCTTTGGCGAAGCCAAATGCATAACTGTAAACCCAAAGCGTTCATACAACATCCTTAGCAGTTTCAACTATGTCCTCCTTGCACCCTATCTTAGCGGCAATACGAATAAATTCCTTGCAATTTCTAACAGCTCTTGTTTTTAAATCACCCCATCAACGATTTGCCTTGGAAAGGCACTAACTACAACTCCTCTCACCTCCCCTACTTGTTCTATTTATGGTTCTACCTCACAGTAATAGGCAAACCTACTAAATTTCAGGAAATTTTTGGAAAACTTACATGCCCTACGAACAATCATAAATACCTTTGAGGTATTGTATCCCCTTCCAACACTCTCTATGGCGCGTTACTTGTGCTAGTATCCCGCAAATCTCTATTCATCTCCTTGGTACTCCTAAGAGACCTCATGACCACATTAGTTCGTCTACGAACTTCTTTCCTCCCCGCTAAGGGTATTCCGACCGTTCTCTCATGGTCACATACTTAAGCGTGTAGGCGCGACCAAGTCTTTCATATGACTATCTCAACGCTCCCTAATAATACGAAACCAAAACCACATCCTGAATCCATCAGATATGATCAACGAATCAAACCCACGGATAACTAACGACATTTTCACATGCACCAATTAAAACCAGTCAAAAACCACGAGACTCAAGAGAAAACTCAAATCCAAAACGTGTATCAATTCAAGATGACCCATGACAACAAAAAAGTAATCCCAGAAACACCCAATAGCAACCAAAACATATTACGCCCCGTGACATATTATATAAACCATGCAAAAGATCGACCTTTCCAAAAGAATATACTTTTATTTATTATTTTTTTTTTACCTTCCCACATCTATGTGACTCAAACCATCTACAAACAACCTTCTAGGCGATCTCAAAACTCAACCCAAAGACTAGGTATCCCGTGCATCCCAAATCATAAAAATAAACTACTATTCAAACTCAACCTTTAACCCGACACTTGTGCAATAATTTCGGCCAGGATACTGACCTCCCATGACTATACATTCTGAATATTTGAAAAGTACGTTCCGAGTATAAAAGTTTTGGCTTTTGAATCACTCAAAAACCTCTAAAAACGAAAAAGTTATGACCAAAACAATTTTATACTAGTTGTTTTAAAAACTAAAGAATAAACTTAGTGATTAATGCAATCCTTTTAAATGAAAGATATAATTGTATGTGTAACCTTCATAAACTCAATTTAACCTTGTATTAATAATTATAAATGACGTGAATCGGTCAATCCAATTATATAAACTATGTAAGTAGAAAGAAATTTTACTTCGCTTTATTTTAAAGAAAGTCTTTTAGAATTTGAAATAAATAAGTGTTGATTAAAAAGAAATCCTACGTTGTACCTTGTTTCAAACACGACTCCAACACCTTACCCTTATTTTACCGAATACCACCAACTATCTAACCCTATAATAGATTTCCAAGTCCCCCTTTTTCTCAATATATACCGACCAAAAGAAATGTAAGACCCAACACTAAAGATTTCATTATCTCAAAAGAAATCCCAAGTTATTTCAGTAGACTTAAAACTGAGAACACCATTTTAAAACGTACACATGAAATACGAAACTCAAAGAATACGCTACAAGACACACTTCAAAGATTCAAAACGTCGTTGAAACTCCACCAAACTCGAGCTCTAAAAAAATTGTTTAAACACAAGAGAGCACCAGGTACGTTCAAGTTATAATAGCTACTGAACGACCGTAAATCATAACATAACATCTATTAGTATATATACATCCGCATATGTATACCTATCGAATGTCCCAAACATACTCGTTATCATACATGTCAAGTCAATCAATCGCTATATACGCTCGTTTTTCCATACGAGTAATCACCATCTCACCGTGCCACAACAAGGCATAAAGCCCACCTCCAAAACCAAACCATATCGTGTGACCCCATAATCACACAACACAACTATAACCCAAAACACATAACACAAAAAGAACGATAGCCATCTCATAGGCAGCTATTACATAAACCCATAAATTATACGTATACCCAAATTGTACATCTCATCATATACAAGCATGTACTAACCCTCTTTCATGAAATCATACCTGAGAACCCATTGAAGTTGTGGTACTTGTATAACTATGTTGGCCACCATACTTATACAATTACCCTTTCCCCAATGCACTCCCTCCTATGATGACACTTATAAGAATCAATACAACATATAACACATAAATCCATCTACCCACATAAGCTCATAACCACATAACCAATAAGGTCCAAAACTCCATCTATTAAAATAACATAGTAAAACTCTTGGAATACAGAAATCCATAGTCTAGCAAAAACAGCCTAGACTAAATCCAAAACGAAAACATAATCAGTTATAAGTCATGTCGCCCATAAGAGTGGAACAGCTTAAAATCCTTCCTACCCATGTACTCCTAGTAACTCGAACCACCACACGATTCTTAGGGAACATGACTTAAACATCAAAAGAAAAATAACATACCTCAGGTATGTAAAATAACTCGATAAAAGATAGAAACTACCTTGTACTAATTATGTACTATAATGTACAATTTAAGCAAAATACAACAATGACTAGCGTGGATGATTATGGTTCAACCAGCACTAGTCACATCCCGAAAAGAAAAATAACATGTGGCTAAGTATGAACTTACTATGGTTCAATTCATACTAGTCAAAACATCGCAATAAATAACATCCCAACACATCAATATATGTAAAATGCACACATACTCCTATGACGCCTATATGCAGGGACCCTTAAGCTATAGACTAGGCTACGCGACTAGGCAACCTAATTCTCTATAACCATTGTCTCTGATACCATTCTGTCACACCCCACCATGGCGGAATATGGGGCACGACGTATGGATATCATCACAATAATAGTGTGTCTATAGAGATAACTAAATGATATAAGAAATGTCATAAATGGCGACACAAATGTCATGACAATATCTCAACATGCAAGAGTCTAGGTAAGTAGGTAACAGTCCTACCTCTTACCCAAGACAAACAAGTAACACAAACAAAACAAACATATAGGTGCCAACAGAATCACTTATTCAAAAAAACATAAAGGTAAACTAAGAAGGAAACGGGGATACCCTTCTATATGCATTCCTACTCTCTCCAAATCCTAGCCACTTAAGTTCTCACGCCTACCCAAAGCATCACCTGAAAGAGACACTAAAACACGTCAACATAAAGTTGGTGAGAGTCATAGGTTTAGACTTCAACGCCAAAACAGTTATAAGTTGTGAATAACAACCATCAACACAATAACATATGGACAATGTGCTACAATTATGTATTAACAACTAGCATTCAAGATTAATCAATCATCACAATTCCAAGGCATCACGCCTTACCAACAACCACAATTACCAAGGCATCACGCCTTACCAACAACCATAATTTCCAAGGCATCACGCCTTACCAACAACCATAATTTCCAAGGCATCACGCCTTACCAAACACCATAATTTCCAAGGCATCACGCCTTACCAACAACCATAATTTCCAAGGAATCACGCCTTACCAAACACCATGGTACCATAGGCGCCCATACACCTATGTACCAATCCCAAGGCCAATACATTGTCATTAACCATTGGTCCCATAGATGATCACGCTATGTACCTATCCCAAGGCCACTACCTTGTCATACACAAACAAGAACCACATAGCAGTTAATCACATAAAGTACACACAAGTCCATCTCAAATCACAAACACATTCACAGCATCAATTTAGAAAATAACTCAACACAGTGTCTCTTCCATCCCATCTAGAAGTCAAAATCAATAATAAACATGGGACTATGAAATTTACCTGATTGAGCTCCTCCAAGCGTCTGCGCACTAGCAAAAGCTAACAAACTAAAAACACATAATCAATACACGAACCAATCACCAAGATGGCTCATCAACCTATGATGTACATCTAACCTACTCCCATATATACACCTCATCTATATGCTCTAAGCATCCCATTACACCCCTCTATAAAGCCCTTAATTCGTTTTATTTTATAACACATCCCGTTAACATTTTATCAAAAATAGTCCCAGTTTTAGGTCTCCAAACTATAAGCCAAACGCTTACCTAAACACACCCATGATCTCTGTAAAGATAATATTCATACTTTTACATACGTTAGCTAACACCTCCCACTTTCCCTAACATTAAAGCTACTGTTAAGGCCCCGATATATTTAGATAATTATCGTCATTCCAGATTTACTGATTTTAGACGTATGAAAAGTTTGTTATGATTAGGGGATCTTACCCTAAACCACAACCTTAGCCCAAGTGCAGATACTTACTACAATATATTAACCATCTCTCATGTTTGTTAGAAGATCCCAATGCAACCCTAAGTACCCCCAAACAACCCAAAACTTAAAAAGAAAACAGGCTGAATTCAAAACTGATTTGACCTCCGATTGTTGTAACCTGTTTTTGACCCACTTCCTAACCTCCAATTCAGTTCTCGTTTCTTGATTTAGAAAGCCAACTAAATTACCTATCCAGGGCTAGCTTGATCGCATCTTGAATGTTCCTACAACTCTAGATATGATCAAAACAATAGACTCAAAATTCTGCCCAGTTTTTAAAAACGGGTTTAACAAAATTAACCTCATTAATTAACCCTAATCCCTTTAATTACAAGCCCTAATTTATTTAATCATTAAAATATGATTAATATACTGTTTTTAATTAAACCCTAACCTAAATCCATCATAAGATGATCATAGAACATTAAAAACAATTTATATGAAAAGGGTTTTGAAGATTTACCTTTAAATTAATGGAAGATGAGAAAAACCCAATTTTTGAAGAACCCTAATTTGCCACCATTTTTAAAATTCTACTATGAGATGTTATGGGGGTGAAAAACCTGATTATTTTGGTTATGGGATGGGTTTGGTTAAGTCCTAAAGGCCTCCTAATCCCATTACAAGTCCATTGGGCCTGTTTTTGGGCTTTTTGGTTATTTTCTTCCTTACTTTTCTTTTAATCATAATAACCGACCCTCCCCTCTTAGATTTCATTTTTTATTTATTTTAATTATTAATAATTGTATTAATAATATTACTTTAAATTTCCTTAATTTATTTCAGCTCCTAAAGCCTCCAAAACCTCAAAACTGTAAAACTAGTAAAATTTACGCGTTTTATCGTAAAAGACGTAAAATATACACTTTTATAAAAAATCTCAAATTTTGAAATAAACTTTATAACTAAGTCCTAAATGACTTAAAACCATCCCGAAAAATATCCATATGACTAATTACCTCATCCGAGACCTCTAAATGCTAAACCGTAAATCGTAAAAATACGATTTTCTATAATACATATACGTATACATAAAACCATTAAATAACACCATCTCACTTCATAGTCACTACCATGTGAACTCATGAACATGAAATCATCACACATTGTTTCACTCACAAGGTACCCCGTACCGGAAACAATATCCAAACCACAAATTATACACACCAATAAGCACATAAACACGTAAAGACACGTAACTAGCACCAAAATAAAACTAAGTGACGAACCTCAAAACCAGGGTTGTCACAATTCAGCTTGATTTTCCATCAGGAAAATAGGTACAAATTATCTATGCTTACAAGCATGTACGTTGTTAGCCATGGTCGCTAAAATTTTCTGCCTGTCAGTAAGACACGACTACTTAAGTCCTTTTACACATAGCCAGTTGATTATTCCAAAATCTTCCCATATATTCCAGAAGAACCTTCAAGAAGAAGGACGGTACCATGAGATTATGTGTCGACTACCATCGGCTTAAACAAATCACCATTCATGACCGTTATTCTCCTCCACGTATTGACAACATGTCCAATCGACCTTATAGTGTTAATCACTTTTCCAAGATCGAACTCATGATCATGCTGCCAACAGTGACGAGTGAAAGAGCAGGACATGTCCATGACTGCTATTCGTACACGACTCGGTCATGCTAGATTTATGATTTTTAATTAGTCTCATCAATGCTCCAACGACATTATAAGAATGAGTTTCCATGAACTCATAGCAAATTCATCAGTGTTTTCATTGAGGATAACCTGATTTCCTTTAAGCCTAGAGAAGAACAGGAAGACCATATATGCACTATGTTGCAAATTCTATGACAAGAGGAAAATTTACCCTAGAAATTTTTCTGTTTGAATACAGTGACACGCCGAATCACATGGGTTCCTACGGTTAATCTTATCATGACTCAGCTTATGCGTAAAGGAGAGAACCCTACACTACATTAGGTGTTCTAGAAAATCCTACGCTAGGAGAAGTCTAGATTCAGAGACTCAGAGTTTCGCAAACTCTTATGTATCAAGTTCTACGAAGCAAGATACAGTTACGTTCATATCTAAGTACCTGACATACCAACAGGTTAAGATAGGACACCAACAGACTGGGATGTTTTCATCATCTGAAATTGTGAATTGAAATGGGACAAGATCTCCACAGATTTTGGTTACCAGTTTAACGCAAAATCAGAAGAAGCATGATGCTATCGGATTTATTGAAAAAAGTTTGATCAAGTATGCAGAATCCTTACATCCGCAAGGATTTCAGAACCAACAGATCGATCGGACATGTTCCAGCCAAGGCTCATCCGATCACTTGGCAATTCCTCAACACCCCACTTGGATAAGTGGACCGTTACGTGTATTTATGGCGTGTCATCAAAGCATAAGGTAAATGTCCTAAAACATTAACTGACCATAAAGGAATACCGGAATCAAACATCGGTAATCCAAACATAAGCCCAAAACATGAAAAATAAAATACTGAAGGAAAGGACTAAACAATGTCCAAATAAGCAGAATAATGTAAGAAATGCATAAAGTAAGAAGTCTGGATAGCTTCCATCCAAATGCACATGCTCTCAGAATCCTAAGAACGTCCTGGTGTACCTGCCATTAGAACATGAAAGGAACTACGGCTGAGCATAACGCTCAGTGAACGGATATAAAGCATGATAAGGATATACTGAATGAAACAGGCGATAGAATACTGAAGCTGTAAAACTGATATGTAACATGTGGTAGAACTCTGCATAAAATTTGAGCAACCTGGTTCATATATACTGATACTGAAATATAACTATTAATTCTGAAAACATGCATTTATTGTATTTTATTTGCCAGAGCTTATATAGGTCACGTACTGTAACAACCGTGCATGAATAACTGGAGGGGTGACCTCGTCATGCTGTAGAGGGGTGACCTCTAAATAACTGTGTTGGGTGGAGGGATCAGCTCCAATGTGAAGGATGTAGAGCACACACCACATTCACCCTGATAACTTGTAACACATATAAGCCTAGGATGCATCCATACGCCCCACTAAAACATACATATAAAAATGGCCAAACTGAACATGAGTGGGACGATGCAGGATATCACTCTCCTGCATGTGAGTGACGACACCGGTGCCTCTAGTGCCGTGGTTACGGTACCTCCGTAACTAGTACATAAACTGGTCGTGCTTGTATATAATGATCAGGCAATTCTATTTAGTTATTAACATGATTACTGATAAATTTAAACATATACTGGGGAAAACATTTGGCTGCAGACGGGAAATCCTAATCATGCATAGGAAAGGAAGTCCTTACTGAAAGGACGGAAAATCCGTACCTCGTGTCCAGTAATGAAATAAGACTGAAAGCTGACGGATCGACTCTGACTTCACGGATACTACATAAATAATGGACGCGAAAATAAGTTGACTGATATCCATTTATTATTAATGATTTTAACTATTCTTGGCTCGATTTATTTTATACTTATAATACTGTAGGTATATAATCTGATAATTCTAACAGTTCAAATGTTACTGATAAATGCATTCCTGTATTGTCGATTACTGATAACAGGTCTTCTGAATTTATGATATTACTAAAAATAGAAATCTGTTACAAATAGAAAGTTTCCTGAATTAGAAAGATTCCCAAATTAAGTTTTTCTGAAATAGGTCATTAATTAAATCATAAATTAAATCTGACTTTTAAAAGGACAAAGCTAAAATCAATTTAGTCTTACTAATTAAATAAACAAAATAATAAATATATTTTAACTTTATTTTTAAAATATAAAAACTTATTTATAAAGTGCTTTAACCAAACTAAAATAATTCCCACTGTTTTCCTTAATAACTTCCCCCTGCTAGTTATACACATTTCCCACTGTTTTCATTATATTAGAGTTCCCACTGCCTACATTAAATTCCCACTGTTAGTCTATATTTCCCACCGTTTTCACTGTGACAAAACCAAACGCACCTTTATGTTTATGCAGACCCAAACGCACCCTTATTTTTCTGCAGACCCAAACGCACCCTGTTTGCTGTTCTTTTACCCACTGCTTTTACAAACACCCCTGATGGGGTTTTTAGGGCTGCGGGTCCAAAGAAAAAAAACCAAACCCGCACCATTTATTTGCGAACCAAACACCCCATGCTGCGACTGCAGCCCTAAAGACACCCTGGTGGGTCACGGCTGCCACAATTCACACACACCGAGACCTGGTGTCTCGGTATTCGTGCATTAAACAAAGCACGCCACCCCTTTTTCTGATTATTACATAATTACCATTTGATTTCTGAATAGATCAAACAGAAAGAATAAAAAAAAACGTGATCGGGGTTTACCTTGGTTTGCGTGAGAGTGACAACTACAAACAATCTTGATTCTTGAACTAATTTCGTGTGTGATTCCGGTTTCCTGTTGTTTGTTCGTCGGCAGCAAGAAGACAGAAGGGGAAAAAAAACAAAGAGCGACGGCTCCCTTCTTTTTTTAGGGTTTTATTTTCTTTTTGTTTGTCTAAGCTAACACTCCCCGTCCCTTTTATTCTTCTTCTTTTTTTTTTTTTTTTAAAAACCGGTCTAGACAAGAAATGGGCCTCAGCCCATCCTCCTTCCTTTTGTAATAAAACCGCAGCCCATTTGCACATATACACTATTGTTTTCGTTTTGTTTCGTAAACGTTTAACTAGTATGTTCGTGTTATAAATCTGTCATGTATTTAAATAACTAATACTTACGTGATACATATATAGTTAAAATAAATTATTATTCTAAATAATTAATTACCTAACATTTTTAAATAAAACTGTGATTGCGTGAACTTAATACTTGTGGATTTTAAGCATTCGTACGTATTCGTAAATTAATTCTCGAAATATATTCTGTCGTGAATTATTTATTTCCTGAATAAATAATATTTTCTCAATACTTGATTTAACACCGTTATTTATTATCTGAAAAAAATAATCACGTAACGTTTAATTTAAATCTGTGATTTTCTGTAATTAATGTTCGAGGAATTTTAAAGCGGGTTTTACAATTCTTCCCCTCTAAAAAAAAATATTCGTCCCCGAATTAAAGATACGACTATACTGGGTTTTACAATTCTTCCCCTCTAAAAAGGAGAAATTCGTCCTCGAATTAAAGGTAATAAGCTGATGAAGTTATAAGGACTGACAGAATACGTAGACTGAAAAAAAAAACAAATAAGCTGAAGGATAATTTGTCTTCTAATTAAGACATAATGTTGCTGATAGATATAAACCTGACATGACTGAAAGAACATAACTGAATTTATTGAAGGAGATAATGAGAGGTCCGGATGGACTCCTCCGTTTTGAGTGGCCTCCCGCTCGAACGATCCCTTCAAATGTCTAACATAATAAATAAAATCTTGGTCTTGTTGACCCTGTCCTGATGATGCTGACTGGTTTCTGGTTCCATACTTAAGATGGATTTTATGAATATGATAGAATGAATAAGCTATAGCATGTAGTATACATGAAACGGTACATATAGTTATTCTGAAAAGATAATATTTATATCTCTGAGAAAACTGCTGAAAATTTATAGGGATGAACTACGTGAACAATTATGAACGTGCTACGTGAGCAATTGTGAACGTGGTTCGCGATTATATAAGGAACGTTGTGCATGAAATATATCATGAATGTGATACGTGAAGCATACTGTGAATGTGATACTAGAACATATCATGAATGTATGCTGACTGAGGAATGAATGCCAAACGTTACGGCCTGAGATGTGAAACGTCTGCCGGGTTATGGAATAGTTGTGCTAAACTTGAGTCTAATTTCTTCAAGATTTCTGTAACCGTACTCGGTAATAAACTGAGAAACGTGTATCGTGAAATGGCACACGAACTTGAACGTGAACAACGTTATGAACGCTGACGTGAGCTTAAATCATGAGATAGCATAAAAAATGAACTGAAACAGCATCATACTGCGAATGAGACGTAAACGTGAAAGTGAAAATAAACATGAACTTAAAGTGGGCGTAAACATACACTTGATCGTGAACATGAATTATGTCTGATATGATGGTCAATGGAAATGCCTTGAATTTGTACGATTTATTGCTGAATTTCAAGGTTTTCTACAGATCTGCTACTGCGTGATCCTTTCGGATGAAAGAAACGTGCAGGCTGATTACATGGTTGACGATAACTTAGATAGTATCATACTTTCTCTGAGTCTGTGGTAAACTGATAACAATCCCATGGAGTCTTGTCTCCTTTCGGTCCAGAATTTCTACTGGTAGTAATAACTCGATAGTATAACGGCGTTCTATCTTAAACCTGTTGGAATGGAAGGTATTAGATATGAACATAGATGCCTGAACGCGTTATACATTTTCTATCAAAATTCTGCCTGGAATTTTGGTACATTCTGGTGGAATTTCGTTCATAGGTGTCAGTCGGGACCATCAGGTGATGGCCTTCACCTTCGCAGCATTGTTTGAAATTTCTTTCTGCTAAGGTAGAATGGCTCAGAGATGCCACTTTGTTCAATTTGAATTCATATCTGGAAAGCTGTGTATATAAAAATAACTCCTATCGAAGATTCTGTGCAACTGTGAGAAGATGATTCTCGTGTTCTTCTCTAGTATTAGGCATATCAGAATGTAATCAATGAATATACTGATGATACTGCATGAGAGTCATAAAAAAAATTTATTCATAAATTTCATAATATAGCTAGAGCATTAGGGAGTTCAGAAGTATAAAATCAAAATCTTTAGAGAGACTATAATATGTGCAACAGCAGTCATGGAAAACATCATGTTCTTCTCTCACCACTTCTGGTGGCATGGTCGCAATTTGTTCTGGAAAATATTTAAGATATCGTAGCAGGTCAGATAAACCTGCTATTTATGGAATGAACATTAATTAAGAATGGTGATCTGGTAAAAATTTTGTGGTCGATACATGATCTCATGATACCGGCCTTCTTCTTGATAGACAGAAACGGTGCACTTCCTGATGGTGCGCTGGGGCGAATAAAGCCTCCTTTCGGTACCTCATACAGTAATACTGCAACTCGTTTAACTTAGCTAAAGCCATGTGATCAAGAGTTCTGAAAACAGGTTCTGTTCTTGAGACTAGCTCGACGTTTAAATTTCTGTCTCATGGTTAGGAAGGAATTTCTTGAAAACTTTCTGAATTTATATCCGGAACTCGGGAATAATCTGCTGATCATGAATTTAAGGAATTTCAGAAGTGAATTTATAATAGGTATGTAAAAGTCTTCGTAGCTATGGACTGACAAACTACGTGCTTGTAATGTAGACGTAATTTGTACTGATTTTTCTGACAGAAAGTATAATGAATCTATTTGGGATTTAGTAGAAACGGATCTCGTCATTAACTGAAATGAGGCTTTAAGAAATATGGTGATACTGTTGAGTCCTTTCTGGCTGAGAGGCAGGTAACTACCTTATTTAAGATAAAGCTGACATAGGAATACTTGAAGTGATCATGGCGACTTTTCACTGAATGGGTTCGTTTGTAATCTCACAGAGTGAATGCTGCGTGTTTAACCTGAATCATACTCTAGTGGTGGTGACTATATTTTTTTTGATCTGATTCATGCGTGACATAATAGAACGGGTATAACCCTTTCTGACAAATACCCTGAATTACTGAGGGTCTTGCTTGGAACATACTGGAGTTAGGAGCTCGGACTCGTACTCTGAGAAGATATTCGTATGACGTGTATCATGACTGGTGCCCTGATATGTGTCTTCCGAAATGATACCTGAGAACTATGTCTTGACTGATGTCTTGGCACGTGTTTGAATATGAACAAGGCTGAAAAATTTTGGTAACTGTTAGTATTGGCGGGCCGGTTAGACTGCTGACCTCTATATTTCTGGTCACGTCCGTTCCGGGGTTCCGATGGTACTGACTGATTAATTATGAGCATGGTGGTTGTCACTACTACTTTGTCTGTCAGTTTCCTGACGGTCGTTATCATGACCGTGATTAATGTAATTATTTCTGCTGAGTGGTCGGCTGGTTACCGGTTCCCACTCTTCTGACGGAAAGATTAGCTGAGTGATGTGTGACATCTAACTGAGGAAGTAAAAACATAAAATAGAATGGTAGTGTCTGATGGTTGAATTTATTCTTGTCAGAAATTTCAAATTTATAGTTTTCGTCCTCGTTCCGCGGCATCAGCATCTTGAGATATCTCCAAAGTTCAGCAGCATCAGCATCTGTGTGGTCTTCAGAATGTTAGCAGCATCAGCATCTGGTAAAATCTTCAACTCACGAGCAGCATCAGCACCTGGTAGAATATCGACAAGTGGAAACGCCTGGAGTACACGTGAAATATTATACATGGAGTATAACTGAGACACTGTACATGGGGTACATATGGAATACTGTACATGGAGCTGGTGGAAATTTTATGGGATGATCGATACTGGTGTCGCTTGTCTGACATTATCAAAGAAATAAATTGATTTAAAAGGTGGCAAACTGAACTGAAATGGGTAACGTGATAGCCTGGTAATTCCTGTGTAGACTTAATGATGGTTGTATAGAGGCTGAAAGTATGATTAAACAGAGTTTCATCAATGTTCAGTATGAAGACAGAAGACATGATTGATAAAGACTAGAACATGATTTATCATGAAATAGGATTTTACTGTAATCCTTCTATATTTTAGCCTGAAGGCATCATCATCTTGCTGAAAACATAATCCTCGTAAGGAGACATGAAACTGAATCATCATGTAGATGACATCAACGTGAGGGTATGAAAATTTGACTGTTATAAGGAACACAAAAAGTTAAATCAACTGAGGTGTAATATTAACTGATGTGGACGGCTATGGTTCAATCCACGTACTTCAAGGAAGGAAACATGAGACTAAGTATGGGCTATTCTGGTTCGATCCATACTAGTCAAAATTTTCTGAGAACTGTCATGTATAGAAATTTATAATCTGGTATTAAATATGGATGGCTGAAGTCCAATCCATACTTGTCAAAACTTATAGAATGTCATGATATGACAAGGGTGAACAACTGTGGATCGGTTCACAAAACATCATTTGACTGAAAAACATGAAATTTGACTCGAGAAATGGTGAACGTTTATGGCTGGTTCACCAAGTGATATTTGACTGAAAGCATGAATCTGTCATGAGTAAGGGTAAACGCCTATGGTCGGTTTACCAATACAAAATCTGAACGGCAAGGGTGAACGCCTATGGTCAGTTCACCAAAACGAAAATTCGCTAAAAAGCATATGCGACTAAATATGGCTAGTTATGTACCAACCTTTTACTTAGTCAAAACTTTAAGAATATTCGACTGATAAATGAAGAAAACTGACTGAATAATCCATGTGAAACATGAAAGATAACAACGCCAAAATCTGGGAAGTTCCTTATGACTACCCACTAGTCACAGGTCAAGTTTTAGAGCCTACAGGTCGAACCTTGTGCTCTGATACCATAATTGTAACACCCCACTTGGATAAGTGGACCGTTACGTGTATTTATGGCGTGTCATCAAAGCATAAGGTAAATGTCCTAAAACATTAACTAACCATAAAGGAATACCGGAATCAAACATCGGTAATCCAAACATAAGCCCAAAACATGAAAAATAAAATACTGAAGGAAAGGACTAAACAATGTCCAAATAAGCAGAATAATGTAAGAAATGCATAAAGTAAGAAGTCTGGATAGCTTCCATCCAAATGCACATGCTCTCAGAATCCTAAGAACGTCCTGGTGTACCTGCCGTTAGAAAATGAAAGGAACTACGGCTGAGCATAACGCTCAGTGAACGGATATAAAGCATGATAAGGATATACTGAATGAAACAGGCGATAGAATACTGAAGCTGTAAAACTGATATGTAACATGTGGTAGAACTCTGCATAAAATCTGAGCAACCTGGTTCATATATACTGATACTGAAATATAACTATTAATTTTGAAAACATGCATTTACTGTATTTTATTTGCCAGAGCTTATATAGGTCACGTACTGTAACAACCGTGCATGAATAACTGGAGGGGTGACCTCGTCATGCTGTAGAAGGGTGACCTCTAAATAACTGTGCTGGGTGGAGGGATCAGCTCCAATGTGAAGGATGTAGAGCACACACCACATTCACCCTGATAACTTGTAACACATATAAGCCTAGGATGCATCCATACGCCCCACTAAAACATACATATAAAAATGGCCAAACTGAACATGAGTGGGACGATGCACGATATCACTCTCCTGCATGTGAGTCACGACACCGGTGCCTCTAGTGTCGTGGTTACGGTACCTCCGTAACTAGTACATAAACTGGTCGTGCTTGTATATAACGCTCAGGCAATTCTATTTAGTTATTAACATGATTACTGATAAATTTAAACATATACTGGGGAAAACATTTGGCTGCAGACGGGAAATCCTAATCATGCATAGGAAAGGAAGTCCTTACTGAAAGGACGGAAAATCCATACCTCGTGTCCAGTAATGAAATAAGACTGAAAGCTGACGGATCGACTCTGACTTCACGGATACTACATAAATAATGGACGCGAAAATAAGTTGACTGATATCCATTTATTATTAATGATTTTAACTATTCTTGGCTCGATTTATTTTATACTTATAATACTGTAGGTATATAATCTGATAATTCTAACAGTTCAAATGTTACTGATAAATGCATTCCTGTATTGTCGATTACTGATAACAGGTCTTCTGAATTTATGATATTACTAAAAATAGAAATCTGTTACAAATAGAAAGTTTCCTGAATTAGAAAGAATCCCAAATTAAGTTTTTCTGAAATAGGTCATTAATTAAATCATAAATTAAATCCGACTTTTAAAAGGACAAAGCTAAAATCAATTTAGTCTTACTAATTAAATTAACAAAATAATAAATATATTTTAACTTTATTTTTAAAATATAAAAACTTATTTATAAAGTGCTTTAACCAAACTAAAATAATTCCCACTATTTTCCTTAATAACTTCCCCCTGCTAGTTATACACAGTTCCCACTGTTTTCATTATATTAGAGTTCCCACTGCCTACATTAAATTCCCACTGTTAGTCTATATTTCCTACCGTTTTCACTGTGACAAAACCAAACGCACCTTTATGTTTATGCAGACCCAAACGCACCCTTATTTTTCTGCAGACCCAAACGCACCCTGTTTGCTGTTCTTTTACCCACTGCTTTTACAAACACCCCTGATGGGGTTTTTAGGGCTGCGGGTCCAAAGAAAAAAAACCAAACCCGCACCATTTATTTGCGAACCAAACACCCCATGCTGCGACTGCAGCCCTAAACACACCCTGGTGGGTCACGGCTGCCACAATTCACACACACCGAGACCTGGTGTCTCGGTATTCGTGCATTAAACAAAGCACGCCACCCCTTTTTCTGATTATTACATAATTACCATTTGATTTCTGAATAGATCAAACAAAAAGAATAAAAAAAACGTGATCGGGGTTTACCTTGGTCTGCGTGACAGTGACAACTACAAACAATCTTGATTCTTGAACTAATTTCGTGTGTGATTCTGGTTTCCTGTTGTTTGTTCGTCGGCAGCAAGAAGACAGAAGGGGAAAAAAAACAAAGAGCGACGGCTCCCTTCTTTTTTTAGGGTTTTATTTTCTTTTTGTTTGTCTAAGCTAACACTCCCCGTCCCTTTTATTCTTCTTCTTTTTTTCTTTTTTTTTTTAAAAACCGGTCTAGACATGAAATGGGCCTCAACCCATCCTCCTTCCTTTTGTAATAAAACCGCAGCCCATTTGCACATATACACTATTGTTTTCGTTTTGTTTCGTAAACGTTTAACTAGTATGTTCGTGTTATAAATCTGTCATGTATTTAAATAACTAATACTTACGTGATACATATATAGTTAAAATAAATTATTATTCTAAATAATTAATTACCTAACATTTTTAAATAAAACTGTGATTGCGTGAACTTAATACTTGTGGATTTTAAGCATTCGTACGTATTCGTAAATTAATTCTCGAAATATATTCTGTCGTGAATTATTTATTTCCTGAATAAATAATATTTTCTCAATACTTGATTTAACACCGTTATTTATTATCTGAAAAAAATAATCACGTAACGTTTAATTTAAATCTGTGATTTTCTGTAATTAATGTTCGAGGAATTTTAAAGCGGGTTTTACACCTCAGTTATCGAGTCAGACAAATATTCATAATTATGCTCCTTATTTACTTCACGTCCTTGTTCTAATTTCATGACTTGCTTTCGCGCTCGCGTTCATGACACTATTCACGTTCATGATGGTATCTCGGCTTACGATTTTATGTTCATTTTTTTTCATTCTGGGTGGTTTTGCAAGAACTTGAGAGACCAGACCCAAGTTTAGTATAATTCCCTATCCTCAGATAGACGTTTCTCGTCATATTCTATGTCTCACCTTGTAGTGTTTGCCGTTACCGCCATTGTATTCTATGTTCACGATATGTTTCACATGTTATGTTCATTCCACGTTCCTCATATCATGATCAAAATATGTTATACGTATCATGGATCACGATATGTTTACTCATATTACAATCATCATATCTCCACGTATTACGTTCGAAATTTTTCACGTATTACGTTCAAAAATTTTCACGTATTACGTTCAAAAATTTTCACGTACTACGTTTGTTTATATCTCGTGCATCGTTGTTAATTATCACTTAAGTTAGAGTGTTATGCACGATAACGTTTCAGTTGCCTTACACGTTAATTCTTATTCCATCGATCAAATTTAGGGGATCTACCTTACGTTGATAACCAAGAACTTCTTCGTATTTCAAGTCAAGGTCAGGAGGACCAAGATTTATCATTCGCGTCAAGATCTTGTGGAGGAACCGTTCCAATAGGGAGGCCACTTGGAAACGGACAAGTTCATTCGAACTTCTTATCCGTTTTTCTCTTATCAATTAGATATGTCCTTTCAGTCACGTCACGTTCCATGTCCTTTCAAGACATGTCACGTTCCACGTTCCTTCTACCATGTCACCTATGCGTTCACTTATCTTACATACCTCTCAGTTGATTCGGGTATGTTTCTCTTTCAGTTACGTTATCTATAATTCGGGGACGAATTATTCTTTTTAGGGGGGAAGAGTTGTGAAACCCGTATGCTTTTACCATGAATAGTACCCTTAAGATCGTACGTACTAGATTAAAACTTTCCTTTTATAGTACGATTACGTTTATGTGTTAGGATTTTAAGTATTACGTACGTGTTAGAACACGATAAGTATTTATTACGCACGAACACTCAATAATTATTTAAACAATAATTAATCACGAACATGCGATCATGAAATCATGAACGTAATTAAATCACGAGCTAATATTAATTACGTATATATATTTATTACGAACACGAATAAATATATTAAGTCACGATCGATATTACGTACGAACACGCAATAATTATTTAAACAATAATTAATCACGAACATGCGATCATGAAATCATGAACGTAATTAAATCACGAGCTAATATTAATTACGTATATATATTTATTACGAACACGAATAAATATATAAAGTCACGATCGATAACTAATTAAAACACGTAAATTACGAACACGAGAACACACGGGAACACACTATAATATTTAGACTCGGTAAATGTATGGGTTACCCCATATGGGCCCCATACCACGAAATTAGGGAGGGAAGATGGGCTTTTACCATCAATTTTTACTAAAACAAGGAATTAGGAAAGATTTTGGTCATTTTTCACATTACAGGAAAACATCAAAAACCCTAAAAAGTTTTTCTCCTTCTCCTCTTCTTCTTCTTTTTGGCCGCCACACATAAACACACCAAGGAGGGTGTTTATTTGATTTTGATCTTGGTTTTTGGTGCAAGTGTTCGTGTTTGTTCATCCTCGTTAGATCCACGCATTCGGTATATGTTTTTTTACCCTTTTTCTTTTTGATTTGATCTAATAATAAATTAAGAACATGATGTTTTTAAAAACCAAATTAAAAACATAGATGATACATTTAAATGGTTTTTGGGAAAATCAAAAGGGTTGTTTTAGGGGTGTTTGTTGGCCGGCGCCTAAACCAAACCCCAAGGGGGTCTCGGTTTGGCTACTCGACCACCACCAAGACCATATGGTCCCGGTTGGGTGGTGTGGGTCCCACGGCAGCAGCAAGACAAGGGGAACCCCAAAGTGGTTCAGGGTATGGTGTCGATTTCATTTCCAGTTCAAGGGTTCTAGTCAAGATCTGGTTCACGGTTTATGTTAAGATTATTTTTTTATATAATCATATGTTAAAATTAAATTAATAAATATGACATGATTAATTTAATAACATGACTTAGGTTATATTAATTATTAAAATCATGAAATTATTAACCTAAGTATTTTATATTTTTTTTAGACTTATAATTAATTAATTATTTAAAAACCATGGTTATAATTAATTAATTAACATGACATAGGTTATATTATTAATAAATAATAATACATGTTTTAACCTAAGTATTTAACTTTATTTAATTAAAAACATGATATACTTTAATTAAATATTTTAACCTATAGTTTATTTTAATTACATGAAATAATTAATAAACTATACATTCTATCATTATGACTTAGAAAATAATCATGAAAACACTTAGGCTTATATACTTAGCTTATTTAACCAGCTTATATCTAATTATGGAAACTTTTTATTTTTAGAAACTTATTTAAATAAGGCAGCTAATCTATTTATGGAAACTTTCTATTTTTAGAAACTTATTTATTTCAGGCAGCTAATCTATTTATGGAAACGTTCTTTATTTAGAAACTTATCTATTTTAAGCAGTAATTCTATTTTTGGAAACTTTCCATTTTTGAAAACTTTCTATTTTTGGAAACTTTCTATTTTTGGAAACTTTCTATTTTTGGAAACTTTCTATTTTTGGAAACTTTCTGTTTTTGGTAACTTTCTATTTTTGGAAACTTTCTATTTTTGTAAACTTTCTATTTTAGGAAACCTGCTATTTTTGGAAAGTTACTTATTATTACACAGTAAGTATAATAATACATGAAATACCAGAAATACTTAATCAGAGTAAACAGAATATAAGATAAACACAGTTTAAGGCTTAAAACAGTAAAACATGATATGAACATATAAAAGAAGCTAAGACATGACATAAAATCAGTTACGCATTAGTAAGCAGATACTTATTCATGTATGTATTTATGTAGCATTAGTGATACGGAAGTAGGATTCCTCTCAGTTCGTCTTCTTCGTTCACTGGACATAAGGTATGGATTCCCGTCCTTTCAGTATGGACATTCTTTCCTTATTAGGATTCCCCGTATGCAGCCAAATGTTTTCCCGTAGTATAAGTTATGTGTTTGATTTGCTTATGTTTAATTTATAATACCTATAGCCATATACATGCATGACCAGTTTCACCTAGTTATGGAGGTACCATAACCATAACATTAGAGGCACTGATGTTATGACTTCACCATGGCGGAGTGATTGCTCGTGGCGTCCCTTCAGCTTTTGGCCATTTATATTATATTTATCATGTGGGGCGTATGGGTGCTTCCTAGTTACATGTTTTCAGTCAGGATTTCATGGTGAATGTGGTGTGTGCCTTGCATCCTTCACAAGGAGCTGATCCCTCCTACCTAAAACCAGTATATTAAATTAGAGGCAGCCCCTCTAATTTGCATGATGAGGTCACCCCTCCAAGTATTCATGCACGGTGGATTTTCATGACCTATATTGGCGAATGGTAAAATATGTGAAACAGTTTTCATAAGATAAACATAATGCTTTTCAAACTATAAAACCAGTTTTATGAACATGTTCCAGGTTTTCCAAGACTTATACATTTCTGCTGCTTTTAAGTCTTTATCATGTTTTAGTTATCTATACTAGGTCTATATCCGTGCACTGAGCATTTTGCTCAGCCGTTACATTCCTTTCCATGTCCCAAAACGGCAGGTACCCTAGGAAAGACTCGAGCATTTGGAGGACGTGCATAGGATGGAAGCTGCTAGAGACTTCTTTTCCTTTTTGCCTTCATACATTTATGCTTGTTTAGTCTTTCATTCATTTCTTTTGCTTTATTATGTTTTAGGCTTATGTTTGGGAACCGATGTTTGATTCCGGTTATCCCTATGGTCATGTAATGTTTTAGACATGTATCCTTGTATGCTTTGATGACACGCCATAATTACGCGTGACATTCCATTTATCAAAATGGGGTGTTACAGATAATCCTTTGGATACCATAATCCCAAGATGGGATAGCACCTAAGGTATCTAAAAATCCTCTTGACAGCTTGAACATAACACCCTTTGGGAGTCACTTGATGGCGTGCACATGCACACACAGTAAACATAATATCAGGTATAGAAGCTGTAAGATACATCAATGACCCAATTATTGATCTATAATGCCTGACATCCACCACTTTTCCATCTCCAACCTTTCCCCAAGGGTGTTCCCTATCCATGGGTGTGCTAGCCCGTTTTTCATGTAGAGAAAAACCAAACTTCTTCAAGATCTATGCTACATATTTGTCTTAAGATATGAAGATACCATCTTCTTTCTGTTGAACTTGTAACCCTAGAAAGAAGTTCATCTCTCCCATTGCACTCATCTTGAATTTGTCTGTCATGAGCTTGGAAAAGTCTTCACTCATCTTTGGACTAGAAGAGCCAAAGATGATATCATCCACATAGACCTGAACAAGTAAAAAGTCCTTACAAGTCTTCTTGGTAAACAAAGTCTGATCTATGGTGTCCCTCTTGAATCCATTTTCCACCAGATAGGTGGATAATGTACCATACCATGCTTTGGGGGCTTGATGAAGTCCATACATTGCTTTCTTCACTCTATACACCTTGTCTGGATGTTCTGAATCTTCAAAACCAGGAGGCTGCATAACATAAACCTCCTCTGCAATTATGCCATAAAGAAAAACACTCTTCACATCCATTTGATAAATTGTGAAGACCATGTAGGAAGCATAGGGTAGGAAAATTCTTATTGCTTCAATCCTTGCAACAGGTGCAAAAACCTCTTCATAGTCTATCCCTTACTCTTGTGTATAGCCTTGAGCAACTAAACGTGCTTTGTTTCTGACCACAATTCCTCTCTCATCCTTTTTGTTTCTAAGAACACATCTTGTCCCTATAGGTCTGACATATCTGGGACAATCTACTAACTCCCAAACATCTTGAATAGCAAATTGGTGAAGCTCATCTTGCATTGCTTCCACCCAGCTTGGTTCTTTGAGAGCATCAAATATCTTCTTGGGTTCCTGTTGTGACAGAAAACAAGCAAACAAACATGCCTGAACAAGAGAGGTATCAACCTTCTTGTGGATATTGGCAATAAAACCTCCTTGATTCTGATGAGACCTTCTAGTTTGAACAGGAGACATCACATCACCAATGATTAGTGAAGAATGATGATTCTTGATATTAGATGTAAGTATTCCTCCTTCAAGAATTGTGTTGTCTTCAATTTCAGTCTCCAGATTGCCAATATCATCTTCAAATTCTCCTCCATCATCACCTGAATGAACCTCTTCATGTACTATTGAAGCTTCACCTTGTTCAAAAACATTGGAAGAGAATAAATGGTCAAAAGAGTTGTCAACGCCTGAACTAGGTCTGTCAACGTTTGAGCCATCAACGCCTGAATTTGGCCTGTCAGCGCCAGATTTTCCTTTGTCAGCGCTTGAAGATTCATGCATGTTTTCATCAACTTGTTTTTCTTGTGGACCATCTTTTTCCTTTCCAACAGCAGCAGCAGCAAATCCATCTGTCCATATAGGAATGGTGACATACTCAAGTATGGGAGCTGATTTATCTGCATGTGATCCTATTTCCTTATCAACCTGTATACCTGAAATTTCAACAACTGGTTCTTCCACAACATTTGAATTCATTTTCACAATGTCTGGATTAGTAACAAGAATATAATTCAAGGTTCTAGATAAAGGTTCCAAGTCAAAGAACCAATTTTGTCCACTCTCAGGATCACTAGGTTTACTTTCTAAAAACCTAACATGTACTTTTTCAAGTATACGTTTTTCCTTCTTAATGTAAACCCTATATCCTCTACTCTGCACTGAATAGCCCATAAAGTAGACTTCATCACCTTTAGCACTAAACTTACCTAAGGCATCACTAGTATCAAGACCAATTACATGACATCCAAACGGTTTAAGAAAACCAATATTGGGTTTCCTATTTTAAAATAGCTCATAAGGTGTCTTATTGTGGATTTTGTTGATCAATGCCCTATTCTAAACATAGCAGGCTGTATTCACAGCCTCAGCCCAAAATGCAATGGGAAAGTGAGCATCAGCCAACATTTTCCTAGCTTCTTCTATGAGTGTTCTATTCTTCCTTTCAGCCACCCCATTTTGTTGTGGGGTTCTAGCAACACTAAACTGCCTAGTAATCCCTTTATTGACACAGAAGTCATCTAACAGCTTATTTCTATACTCGCTACCATTATCACTTCCAAGTATTTTAACCTCATTCCCAGTTTTCTTTTCAATTTGGTAATGAAGTTAATCAAAATAGTGGCAGTTTCACTTTTCAAAGCCAAAAAGAAACTCCAAGTAAATCTAGAAAAATCATTAGTTATGACAAAACAAAAATATTTACCATTTAAACTTTCTATATTAGTTGGACCAAACAAGTCCATATGCAGCAAGTGAAGTGGTTTACAACTAGAATGCACCAGTTTAGACTTAAAGGAGACTTTGTGATGCTTGCCTTTAAGGCATGCAACACAAGAGTGGTCATTGTGGAAAGCCTTTTCAGGTAAACCATCAACTAAACCATGTCTCACGAGTCTATTTATGTTCTTAAAATTTATGTGCCCTAACCTTCTGTGCCAAATATTACTTTCATCAACTGAAGCCTTAGCATATAGACATGACAGATTATTATTCATCCTAATTCCATTAAGATTCACATTATAAATGCCCTTATGCCTAGGTATTCTATAATCAATGAATTTCTCATCAGGTAATTTAAAATCTTTGCTTAACACCAAGCATTCAGTATCAGTGAAAAGAACCTTATTTTTGTTATCACAAACTTGTGATACACTAAAAAGATTATAATTAAGTTCTTTTACTAGAAATACGTTTTCAAAACGCAAATTGTTGGTGATAAGAGTGCCTTTGCCAGTGATAGTTCCATTTCCTCCTCCAAAGTACACTTTGTCACCATCATTGATGGGGGTAAAGTTGGTCAAATAATCTTCCTTCCCCGTCATGTGCCTAGAGCATCCTATCCCAATAGCCATGATCATTTACCTGCTTTTGAATGCCCTACACATAAAGAAAACAAATTAGTTTTCTTTGGGAACCCAAGCCTAAGTAGACTTGGATTAATTTGGTTGTTCAACAAGAACAGACTTAGTCCTTATAACAACCCCTTGTTCATCCCTTTTAAGATTGAACACCCAGTTAATCCCAATTGGTTTTGTTATGACCTTATAAATATAATGAAATCTGTTACAAGTCATAGAAATCCTATCTGAATTAGGGTTTTGGTCTTGTTTGGGTCTCCATGTTAAGCTAGAAGAAGCTTTAGACCCCTTTCCCTTTGGTTGCAAGTACTTGTCATTACTTGGTCTAACAGCATTGGAAACATTCCTGTCAACGTTAAAGTTGTTCTTGACAACACTGAAATTGCACTTGTCAGCGCCAAAACTAGGGTTTGCTACAGGAAACCATTGTCTGTTAGACCATGTATTAGTCTTTTGAAAAGGTCTTTGTCCATAAGTATTAGACCCTTTAGTAAACAAATGGAGTTGGTCTAATGACTTGTGGACTTAGCTGGACAAAAGGTCTGGGTTTGACCATGGTTGACTTTTTGTCAGTGTTGACTCTTGAAGCACTGACACACTTATAAGCCAAATGTGAAAAACTCCCACAAGTATAACAAGCTTTTCTAGACATAACCCTGGGTCTAGAAGAAAAGAACCCTGTTCCATTATCATTAACTTGACTCTTTGGTGACCTATGTTTTCTATACATTTCTTCATATTTAATACTAGGTTTTCTATCAACGTTTAAGCCAAGCTAAACAGTCTTTCCAGTAGTAGGGTTGGTCACTTTTATGGGTGTAGACTCATTGTTGGGAATAAAATGTAGCCAGTCCACTTGAACGCTGACAAGAGGAAAACAAGCGTTGATAGGAAGAAAACAAACGCTGACAGATCAAGCGTTGACAAGAAGAAGTCAAGAGTTGATAGGTTGAAGACAAGCACTGATAGGAAGATATGGTCTACGCGTATTATGTTTCTAGTTTGTTTCTAGTAAAGATAAGTTCAACATTGTATTTTCTATAATTATCTTTACCTAGAATAGTTGATACGTAGACTCTTGTACAAGGCTTCTTATGTCTATAAAAGAAGACCTTTAGGTTATGTTTCAAAATAAGTTTTCATACGTTAAACACTTTCATTGTAAGCAAGTTCGTTATTATCAATCAAGTGAAAGTTTGTTTACATCTTTGTGTGTTCTTGTTTAAGTGTTAATTCCGCATAACACTTAGATTCCTTTATACATAAACAAAGTTTCTCTACGTGTATAACTTGATCTAATCTCGTATACACAAGCTTAATCGATCTAAGTTTGGGATCAACAAGTGGTATCAGAGCTTGTTGAGAAAATTTTGATCTTAAAGAACACAAGAACCCTAAAATCACCAAAACCCTAATTTTCACAAAACCCTAAAAACATCATGTCCAATCCAGAAGTAACCTCTTCCTCATCCTTACCAAACATCAAGATTCCCATGCTTGATGCAAACAACTTTGAGCTGTGGAAGTTCAACTTTGAGCAATATCTAGGGATCTATGACTACACTCTCTGGGAGATTATTGAATATGGAAACACATTCAATAAAGCTGAAAAGATTGCTAATGCCATTGCTGCAAGATCAGCTATTGCTGGATTTACAGAAGCAGATAAGAAAGAAAAACCTGATGATGGTAGAGCTATGTCTGCTGAAGACATAGCAAAGAAAAGGGTTGATATGAAAACCCTAAACATTCTGAAACTCTCTTTGGGCCAAGAAAATTAGCACAAATATAGAGGTTATGAGTCTGCAAAAGACCTTTGGGCAACCCTTGAAGTTGCCTATGGTGGTAATGATGATACTAAGGAAGAGAAGAAGAAGCAACTCATGCATGAGTATGTTGCTTTTAAGGCTCAACCTAATGAGAAGCTTAGCAGTGTGAGAAGCAGACTACTTGACATTACAAGCAAGCTGTCCTTCATGGGGACACAAGTTGGTGAAGTTGAAATTATTGCCACCTTTCTTAAAAGCCTTGGTGATGCGTGGAAGATTGAGGCAAGATCTATACTTGCCAATAACACTCACAAAAGTTCTACTTTTGATGATATCTACAACAAACTAAGGCTGTTGGAGAATGAAACTCTTTTGGAGCATGGAAGTAAGTCTACCAATAGTAGCATGGCCTTCTTCTCACATAGTGAAGGTCAATTTGATCAGAAGGATTTATACATGCACCCAGTTACTGGATCAACATGTGTCAACGTTGGATCATGTCCTGTCAACGCCTCACATTCAGACGCTGACACATACAAAATTGACTCACCAAGAGTTAAGCCTGCTAGTTTGGATCTGGATACTTTTTTTGCTTACATTGCTTCTTTGCCCAATGGTTCAGTGATTACATATGAGGACCTTGAGCAAATAAGTGATGAGCACTTAGAGGAGATGGAATAAAGTGGAACATGGCTCTTGCAAGTATAAGGGCAAACAGGTGGAATAGAAGGTTCAAGAAGAAGATGACCTTTAATGCAAAGGACACTGCTGGATTTGATAAATCCAAGGTTGAGTGCTACAATTGTCATCGTATGGGGCATTTTATGAGCGAATGCAGATCTCCAAGAAGATCTGATGTTGGAAAACCCTCAAGCCAAATTGTTAAGGCTCAGGATCCTAAGGCCATGGTAGCAGTGTAAGAAATTGATGGTATTGGATGAGACTGGAACTATTTGGCTAAAGATGGGGAAGAGGATAAAGCTTTGGTTGCTGAGATAGAAGAAGAAGAGCATATTCAATATGCTCTCATGGCACACTCCTCCTCTTCATCAGATAATGAGGTATACGATGATGCTTTTTGTAGTAAGGTTGTCGTTTAAATACTGAAAAACTTAACAAAGAGGTTTTAAGATTGTTAGAAAATGTGAGTACTGAGAGATGCAAGTTGTCTAACTATCAAATTGCTCTCACTCAAACTGAAAAGACAGTTGAGGAGTATAAGAAAATGGAATTTGACCTAAAAGATAAAATAAATATCTTAAAACATGAGTTAAATGCTAGTATTGATGTTAGAAACATCATGGAAAGGGTTAATGCTGAATTACAGGCTAAGTTAGATGAGGCTATCAAGAATAAGGATAATGTTGACCTTAAAATTCAGAGATTTGATAAGGCCTCACAAACCCTAGGAGAATGTGTTAATAAACAGAGGGATCCTAAGGACATGACGGGGATTGGGATGAAAGACGATATTGTTGTTCCACCACCAGCTGGGGACTTCTATGGTGTCCAAAGAAAGGACTTATCTTGGACTGGTTTACCAGAACTCCAAGAAGAGGAATTTATACCTCCACCAAGAGTTCTTACCCTAGTTGAAGAGTATAGGCAAATTGACTGACTTGAATGAATGGAAGAAAGCCAACCCTACCTTATTTGTCAAGGGTGGCATGCTTTGTGATAGTCCAAACGAGTCAACCCATATTAAAGTAACAAACCCAATCACTAGCAAGACTGTTGACCTTGGCTCAAACATTGTTAGAAAACCTAGCATTAAGTATGCAGAAATGTATAGGAATACTAGGTCACCTAAAAGCCAAGTTAGTGATAATGGAACAGGCTTCTTCTCTTCTAGACCTAGAGTTGTGTCTAGAAAAGCCTGTTACACTTGTGGTAGCTTTTCACATTTAGCATATAAGTATGTCAACGCTTCCAAGGTCAACGCTGTTAAAAGGTCAAACATTGTCAGACCCAAAACTTTTATGGAGCAAAGTCCACAAGTTGTTAGACCAGCCCCATTCTTCACTAAAAGGTCTAACACTCATGGACAAAGACCATTTCAAAAGACCAATACTTGGTCTAATAGGCAATGGGTTTCTGTAGCAAACCCTAGGTTCAACGCTAACAAGGGTAATTTCAGCGTTGACAAGACCAAATCCGACGCTGACAGAAACGTTGCCAGACCTAAATATTTGCAACCACATGGTAAGGGGTCTATAGCTTCTTCTAGCTTTATATGGAGACCTAAGCAAGATCAAAACCCTAATTCTAATGGGATTTCTATGACCTGCAACAGATCAAAACCCTAATTATATTTCAAAGGTCATTACAAAACCAATTGGGGTTAACTGGGTGTTTCATCCAAAAAGGGATGAACAAGGGTTTGTTATGAGAACTAAGTCTGTTCTTGTTGAACAACCAGATGAATCCAAGTCTGCTCAGGCTTGGGTTCCCAAAGAGAACTAATTTGTTTTCTTTATGTGCAGGGCATTCAAAAACAGGTCAATGATTATGGATATTGGGACAGTGGATGCTCTAGGCACATGATTGGGAAGGAGGATTATCTGACAAACTTCACTCCCATTAAGGATGGTGACAAGGTTTACTTTGGAGGCGGATATGGAACTATCACAGGCAAAGGAACTCTTCTCACCAAGAACTTGCGTTTTGAAAACGTGTTTCTGGTAAAAGAACTTGATTATAATCTTTTTAGTGTATCACAAGCTTGTGATAACAAAAATAAAGTTCTTTTTACTGATACTGAATGCTTGGTGTTGAGCAAGGATTTTAAAATTCCAGATGAGAAATATATTGACTATAGAACACCTAGGCATAAGGACATTTATAATGTGAATCTTAATGGTATTAGGATGAATAATAATATGTCATGTTTTTATGCTAAAGCTTCAGTTGATGAGAGTAATCTATGGCACAAGAGACTAGGGCACATAAACTTTAAGAATATAAACAGACTTGTGAGACTTGGTTTGGTTGATGGTTTGCCTGAAAAGGCTTTCCACAATGATCACTCTTGTGTTGCATGCCTTAAAGGCAAGCAGCACAAGGTCTCATTTAAGTCTAAACAGGTGCACTCTAGTTCTAAACCACTTCACTTGCTGCATATGGACCTGTTTGGTCCAACTAATATAGAGAGTTTGAATGGTAAATCATATTGCTTTGTCATCACAGATGACTTTTCTAGTTTTACTTGGACTTTCTTTTTAGCTATGAAAAGTGACACTGTTGATACTTTAATTGACTTTATTACCCAAATTGAGAAAAAAGACTAGTAATGAAGTTAAAATGCTTAGAAGTGATAATGGTGGTGAGTTTAGAAATAAAGT
Source organism: Glebionis coronaria (assembly GCA_025667525.1). Lineage (NCBI taxonomy): Eukaryota > Viridiplantae > Streptophyta > Magnoliopsida > Asterales > Asteraceae > Glebionis > Glebionis coronaria. Next base: position 414,656,931 of record CM046881.1, read on the forward strand.
GTTGGATGATTTTTGTGCCAAGAAAGGGATTACTAGGCAGTTTAGTGTTGCCAAAACCCCACAGCAAAATGGGGTTGCTGAGAGAAAAAATAGAACCCTAATTGAAGCATCCAGGACTATGTTGGTTGATGCTCACTTTCCAATGGCTTTTTGGGCTGAGGCTGTGAATACAGCTTGTTATGTTCAGAATAGAGCATTGGTCAACAAGATACAAAACAAAACACCTTATGAGTTACTTTGGGGAAGGAAACCTAATATTGGTTTTCTTAAACCTTTTGGTTGTCATGTAGTTGTACTAGATACTAGTGATGCCTTAGGTAAATTTAGTGCTAAAGGTGATGAAGACTATTTCATGGGTTATTCAGTGCAGAGCAAGGGATATAGGGTTTATCTTAAGAAGGAAAAACGTATACTTGAGAAAGTACATGTTAGGTTTTTAGAGAGTAAACCTAGTGATCCTGAAAGTGGTCCAAATTGGTTGTTTGACTTGGAACCTCTATCTAGGACTTTGAATTATATGCCTGTTACTAATCCAGACATTGTGAAGGTAACTTCAAATTTTGTGGAAGAACCAGTTGTTGATGTTTCAGGTACACAGGTTAATGAAGAGGTTGAATCACAAGCAGACAAGTCATCTCCCCTACAAGAGTATGTTATAATTCTCATATGGACAGATGCTTTTGCTGCTGCTGGAAAGGATAATGGTGGTCCCCAAGTACCACCAGTTAACAACATGCATGGTCCTTCAGGCGCTGACAAAGGAAAATCTGGCGCTGACAGGACAAATTCAGGCATTGATGGCTCAAACGTTGACAACACCATTTCAGGCGTTGATGGATCAAATGCTGACAATCTTGGTTCAGGCGTTGACAACACTTTTGAGCATATTTTCTCTTCCAATTTTGAACAAGGTGAACCTTCAAGCATACATGAAGAGGCTCATATAAATATTGATGGAAGAGCGTCTGAAGAAGATATTGGCAATTTGGAGGATGAGATTGAAGACAACAGACTTTTTGAGGGAGGAGTTCTTACTTCTACAATGAAGAATCACCCCACTTCTCAAATTATTGGAGATGTCATGTCTCCTGTTCAGAATAGAAGATCTCATCAGAGTCTTGGTGGATTTATTGCCAATATACACAAGAAGGTTGATACCCCTCTTGTTCAAGCATGTTTGTTTGCCTGTTTTCTGTCACAACAGGAACCCAAGAATAGTTTTGATGCTCTCAAAGAACCAAGTTAGGTGGAAGCAATGTAGGATGAGCTTCACCAATTTGATATTCAGGATGTTTGGGAGCTGGTTGATTGTCCCAGGTATGTCAGACCTATTGGGACACGATGGGTTCTTAGAAACAAGAAAGATGATAGAGGCATTGTGATCAGAAACAAGGCACGTTTAGTGGCTCAGGGATATACACAAGAGGAAGGAATATACTATGAGGAGGTCTTTGCACCAGTTTCAAGGATTGAGGCTATAAGGATATTTCTAGCCTATGCTTCCTGCATGAGCTTCACTGTCTATCAAATGGATGTGAAGAGTGCTTTCTTATATGGCACAATTGTTGAGGAGGTATATGTTATGCAGCCTCCTAGTTTTGAAGATCTAGAGAATCCAAACAAGGTGTATAGAGTCAAGAAAGCAATGTATGGACTTCATCAAGCCCCAAGAGCATGGTATGGTACATTGTCCACCTATCTGGTGGAAAATGGATTCAAAAGGGGCACCATAGACCAGACATTATTTACAAAGAAGGCTGGTAAGGATGTTACTTGTTCAGGTTTATGTTGATGATATCATCTTTGGTTCTACAAATCCAAAGATGAGTGAAGATTTTTCTAAGCTTATGACAGGCAAATTCAAGATGAGTGGAATGGGGGAGATGAACTTCTTTCTAGGGTTACAAGTTCAGCAGAAAGAAGATGGTATCTTTATCTCTCAAGATAAATATGTGGCAGAGATCTTGAAAAAGTTTGGCTTTCTCCACATGAAAATAGGGCTACTACTCCTATGGACAGATAACACCCTTGGGGAAAGGATAGAGATGGAAAAGATGTGGATGTCAGGCACTATAGATCAATGATTGGTTCATTGATGTATCTCACAGCCTCAAGACCTGACATTATGTTTGATGTGTGTGCTTGTGCACGCCATCAAGTGACTCCCAAAGAATGTCACCTTTATGCTGTCAAGAGAATCTTTAGGTACCTTTGATGTTATCCAGATCTTGGCTTGTGGTACCCAAAAGATTCACTATTGGAGCTTATTGCATATTCAGACAGTGACTATGGAGGTGATAAGTTTGATAGAAAATCCACAACTGGTGGATGTCAGTTTCTTGGGAGTAGGTTGATCTCTTGGCAATGCAAGAAACAAACAGTGGTGGCCAATACTAAAACTGAAGCAGAGTATGTTGCAGCAGCTGCTTGTTATGGACAAGTCTTATGGATTCAGAACCAGCTGTTAGATTATGGGTATAATTTCATGCATACCAAGATTTTTGTTGACAATAACAGCACTTTATACATTATTAAGAATCCTGTACATCATTCTAAAACAAAACACATAGAAATTAGACATCATTTTATAAGGGATTGTTTTGAAAAGGGTTTAATACAACCAGATAGGGTTGACACAGAAGAAAATGTGTCAGATTTATTAACTAAACCTTTTGATGCTGGAAGGTTTCAATACTTGGTAACAAGTATTGGAATGATCAATCTCACATAATATGTGTTTTAGGGTCTTAATATAAAAGTATGTACAGGATAATGCATTGTTATTGGTCTTTTTGAGGATTTAGATTTTCCACTATATTTTTCTAACACTGACAAAGGTTACCTTAACGCTGATAAGTGTTATTGTGACGTTGTCAGCAATATATTTGTCTAACGCTGACAAAGGTTTCCTTAACGCTGACAAGTGTTATCAGGACATTGTCAGCAACAATGTTAGTTTTGTGGTTTTTAATCTAAGTGTGCAGGTGGTGTTAGCATTGTAACATTAGATACAGAGTTGCTTATGGATCCTTGGATAATCATTTGAGCATGTTTTCATTTATGGATGATGGTTGTAATATTTATATTCTTATGTTGACATAAATTTTTATGTTCATGCATATTTTTGGGCAACATATGTATCACAGTTTAAGGGGAGGTTTTAGGAACCTTTAGGACTTTTAGGTATTCTTATGATACTCTTATCACAATTCTAGATTGTGTCCACAGGTGAGTATGAGATAGTTTTACTAAATCACGAGGCACTGTAGCATGCAAAGTTGATATACTATGCATGATGCCAAGAAATTTTTGGCCTAGAATTGGTTGTGGTCTGTTGGGAGACTTGGTAATGATTTTATCATGGGTTTTACCTGGGAGTTACAAGGAATTTTATGAGATAACTTAGTTGTTAAGAGTTTTGGTTAGCAAGGGACACTAGAGGACTGTTATGTCTATCTTGCATAAGCAAGTGTGCATAACTGGACAGTGCTTGCCGCCCTATAATAATTATCAACTTATAGGTTATCTTCACTAGGATAAATTACTTTGTTAAGGTCCTTTTTCATTTTTATTACTTTTATTTTTGGACGCTGACAAGTATTTTTCCAAGCGTTGTTATGACTAATTTAGACGCTGACATGGCTTTGGCAAACGTTGACAAGAATATAGCCGTTGGGCGTTAATGGGTTATTTTTGACCGTTGACACTCATTGGGACCTACCCAGTTGTTATTTTTGACGAATTTTGGGGTCGTAATTTTGGGAGCAGATAACTTTTAATTAATGCATGAGATAACTTATTTTCTTTTCAATATTTTCATCATTATATTTTGAAAATAGTTGCCTCATTTTTGACCAATTACATGCACCTATCTCTCCTATATATTTGACTCCTATTTTTAAACAGGGTACCTCATATTCTTGTCTAACAATTTTCTCCTATACTTCATATTTCTAAATCATTCACAAACAGCTTTCTTCAACAATGGCACCAAAATTTAAAACAAGTGATTTGGTATTGGGATTCAGGAGTCAACACAACATGATTGCGTATTTGGACGCTGATGACACTCTGTTTCCACAATACACCCAGATGGTGGCGTATTTGATGCATCCCCAATTAGGTATGCTCTTTCTCATGCTCCTCTCATCTCTGTCACACATATTAAGCAGTTTTGGAACATAGTTATTTCCTCAACAGTTAATAATGTGACTACATTATCATCTATTGTTCATGGGCGTACATGGGTGGTTACTGAAGCCTTGGTTCGCCAGGCTTTGCATCTTGATGATGCAGATGGTATAACCACCCTTCCCATTCATGAAATAGAACAAGGACTAAGGGCTTTGGGTTATCCTTTTCCTGATGAGGGAACTTTAAACAAATATCATAAACAGGAGTTTCCCCCAGCCTGGAAGTACCTAATACATGTCCTCTTACAATGTTTGAGTCCCAAGTGTACTGCACACAATGAGATTAATAGATCCATTGCTAGTGCTATTGTGTGCATTGCTACTGGGCAAAAGTTTAATTATTCAAAAATGATTTTTGAGGGCATGTGTAAAAACAAAGGGAGTAAGATGACTTTGGCTTATCCCAGATTTTTACAAATTGTTTTTGATGTGCAAAATTACTGCACAAGGGATCATGATGACTTTTATGAGATCCCTGTGCAAAAGAAAGCTATTTTTACAAAGATGAACTTACCCCCTCACTGTGACTTACCACTCACCCAAGCTATGCTTGTTGTTATTGCAGCAGCACAACCCCAACCAGACCCACAACCACAACTTGACCCAATACCAGAACCTTTACCTTCACCTCACCACATGCAAATTGACCAAGAACCCTTTGACGCTGACACATTAAATGTTGGCGTTGACACAAGTAATCCAAACGCTGACACTTTTCCTTTACAGACCCAAACACCCCTTAACCTTCCCACATCCACTCAATCCACATCATCTTCTACCCCACCACAATATAGGTTGCAAAAACACCAAATGACTACTGGAGTGTTCTCCTCTAGTGGTCCTAGCCATGTAGCAGAGAGAACCACCACCACAAGTGTGGTTGGTGCTATGGATGAGGCTGGGACTATTGGTTCCGGCTTAGATGCAGGCCAAGACAGTCCTAACATCTTTCAGACCTCATCCATGCCCCATGAATCTAACTTGGGAGGTCAAATACCCATTTTAGAGGAGGGCAAATTGGAACCATACACATTAATGGAATTGACGGCTGTCTGCATTAGCTTGCAAAAGAAAAATGCAGACTTGGTACAAAATGTCAATACACAAGGCCTTGAACTCAAGCAATTGAGGGAGAGGATTGTCATTTTGGATAATGCTAGCACAAGGCGTGGGATGGAGGAATCTTCCAAAGGGGAGGATGAGAAGATTAATGTGAGTGATAAGGGCTCACATGATGGTGAATCTTTGGGTGTTGCTGAAGCCCTAACTGAATTGAAGAAGCAACCAGGTTTTGTTAGATCTCTGGTAACTCCTACAAATTTAGACTTGTCTTTTACAGCTATGTTGGAGCAAATTACAAGAGGCACTGAGATAAGTAATTTGGGCGTTGACAAGCAAAATTTAAAAGCTGACACACCAAGCGCTGACATGAGCAAATTGGGCGCTGACACAAGAAATTTGAGCATTGACAGACCTGCAGATGAAGTTGATGTATTCCAGTCATCATGTATCATCAGAGAAGTATCTTCACAGGTATTACCATCATCCTTACCCATCATTAATCCATTAGATAAGGGTAAAGGAATTATGGTAGAAGTAGAAGTTCCAAAGAATGCAACACAGGTAGAGTTTGATAGAAGGTTGGCTGCACAGCTTGTTGAACAAGAAATAAAGAAGGTTGGTGAATCACCATTTGTTGTTACTTCATAGGAACAAGAAGGAAGTGATGAAGCCAGTTCAGATTCAAGTGTGATGATAATTGAGCAACCTGAGAGGCTTGAATATGGTGATGATTTGGCAAAAGAGAAGCTTAATGAGTTGAAATTGCAAGTGGATTTTGATTTGCCAAAAGTTGTTCAGATGTACCATGCTTAGGAGGATAGGTGTATGGAGAATCCAGATTTGACTATTTCAGACCAGATTTGGGGTTTGGAGATTCTTCTATGAGTACAAAAAGACTGCAAGGTAATTTTGAAACACAAAGCTAGCAATGTTCTCTCAATGCTGAAAAGCGATAGAAGGGAGCTGTACTACATGCTACTCAGATGTCATGGAACAGGATGGACCTATAAGAAATTGTTGGGATTATCCTTTGAAGAGTTGGAGTACAAGGCTTATCCCATTTGGGCAAAAGTGCAGGAAATGAATACTATCAGACTTCTTTCAGATGAAAGGAAAGAAGAACTTGCAGAAGAGATGGAGCTTAAGAAGGCAATGATTGTTCCAAGACCTTTGAAGAAGGGAGTTCCTCTTGAGTTTCCTAAAGATATGGATAGATTGAAGCCCAGTGAAGCTGTTATAAGAAGGAGCATCAAGCTCTCACCTTTAGAAGCTTCAGATATGGTACAAGTGTTACCTCTTGATGCCAGAAACCCTATTATAAGCTATGAAGAAGATGAAAGTGGGTTTTGGAAGATTGGTAGGTATGGGAAAGAGGTACACACTTTTACTACACTTATATCTCTCTTTTCAAGTGTGAATAGAGAAGACTTGGTAGACCTTTGGAGGTTGTTGGAAGCCAAGTATGAGACTGAAGCTCCTACTTCAGTCAATGGAATAAAACTTTGGTCAACATTCAAGAGAATGTGTGGACCAAAAGAAGAAGATCCTGCTGTTTGGAAGGATCTTGAGGATGATCTCAGTGGTCTTCAATGACGTTTGTATTCAACTGCTGGAGTATATTATTTGAGCTCTACAAAGTTTGCTGAGTATCTTCTTGTAGATGGTCAATACTCCATGTCCAAAGAAGTTTTGGAGAAGATGAAGACAACACAGCAGGAGATTGATTATTCAAGTGACGTGGCCAAAGATTTGATCAGACATATTTATTACCAATATGATAAGTGTTGTAAGATTCCTCCTAGTTCTTAATTTTTATTCAGAAACTTGATTACTAGAGTAGATATCAAGTTTAGGGGAGGATTGTTGGGAATAAAATGTAGCCAGTCCACTTGAGCGCTGACAAGAGGAAAACAAGCGTTGATAGGAAGAAAACAAACGCTGACATATCAAGCGTTGATAAGAAGAAGTCAAGCGTTGATAGGTTGAAGACAAGCACTGATAGGAAGATATGGTCTACGTGTATTATGTTTCTAGTTTGTTTCTAGTAAAGATAAGTTCAACATTGTATTTTCTATAATTATCTTTACCTAGAATAGTTGATACGTAGACTCTTGTACAAGGCTTCTTATGTCTATAAAACAAGACCTTTAGGTTATGTTTCAAAATAAGTTTTCATACGTTAAACACTTTCATTGTAAGCAAGTTCGCTATTATCAATCAAGTGAAAGTTTTTTTACATCTTTGTGTGTTCTTGTTTAAGTGTTAATTCCGCATAACACTTAGATTACTTTATACATAAACAAAGTTTCTCTACGTGTATAACTTGATCTAATCTCGTATACACAAGCTTAATCGATCTAAGTTTGGGATCAACACTCATTTGGGCTCTCACTAAGCATGCCACCTTTAAGAAACAAAGTAGGATTGGCTTTCTTCCATTGGTCCAAGTTAGTCAATTTCTGCTTATATTCCTCTACTAGAGTAAGAACTCTTGGTGGAGGAATAAATTCCTTTTCTTGGAGTTCTGGTATACCAGTCTAAGACAAATCCTTTCTAAGGACACCATAGAAGTTCCCAGCAGGTGGTGGAACATCAGCATACTCTTTCATCCCAATCCCAGTCATATCCCTAGGGTCTCTTTGTTCACTAACACATTTTTCTAGGGTTTGAGAAGTTTTATCAAATATTTGAATTTTAAGCCCTACATTATCTTTGTTTTTAATGGCCTCTTCTAACTTAGCTTGTATAACACCTTTGGATCTCTCCAAGATGTCCCTAAGGTCAATACTAGCATTGAGGTCATGAGTCAAAATGTTGATTTGATCTTTTAAGTCAAGCTCCATTTTCTTGTATTCAGACACAGTCTTTTCAGTTTGAATAAGTGCAAGTTGATAATTAGATAACTTGCATTTTTCATCAAAAACATCTGATTTTAACTTTAAAGTTTCTTTGTTAAGTTTTTCAGTGTTTAAACGACAGCCTTTACTACAAAATGCATCATCGTATAACTCATTATCTGATGAAGATGAAGAATGTGCCATGAGAGCATAGTGAACATGCTCCTCTTCATCCTTCTCTGCAATCAAGGCCTTGTTCTCTTCCACATCTTTGACCATAAAGCTCCAGTTCCAGCCAACACCATCAATCTCTTGCATGGCAACCATAGCCTTTGTATCTTCAACCTTGATGATTTGGCTTGAAGGCTTTCCAGCATCATATCTTCTTGGAGATCTGCATTCTCTCATAAAGTAACCCATTCTATGGCAATTGTAACACTCAACCTTGGATTTATCAAACCCAGCAGTGTCTTTAGCATTAAAGGTCATCTTCTTCCTGAATCTCTTATTCCACCTATTGGACCTTATGCTTGCAATTGCCATATTCCACTTTATGTCCATCTCCTCCAAATGCTCATCACTGATTTGCTCAAGGTCCTCATATGTAATCACTAAACCATTAGGCAAGGCAGCAATGTATGCACATACAATATCTAGATCAATACCAGCAGTTCTAAGCCTTGGTGAGTCAACATTGTATGTGTCAGCGTCTGAATGTGGGGTGCTGTCAAAGCTTGATCCAACGTTCACATAAGGCGATCCAGTAACAGGGTGCACGTATGACTCCCTTTGATCAAATTGACCTTCACTATGTGAGAAGAAAGCCATGTTTCCATTGGTAGATTTGCTTCCTTGATCCAAAAGGATTTCATTCTCTATAATCTTCATTTTATTGTAGACGTCATCAAAAGTGGAACTTTTGTGAGCATTGGTAGCAATAATAGACCTTGCATCGATCTTCCATGCATCACCAAGACTTTTAAGGAAAGTGGTAATGATATCAGCATCATCATACACTGTTCCCATAAAGGACAGTTTACTTGTGATGTCAAGAAGTTTGCTTCTCACCCCACTTAGCTTTTCATTGGGAAGAGCTTTGAACACATCATACTCATGCAAGAGTTGCTTCTTCTTCTCTAAGGCAGTATCAGCAATACCATCATAATTGACTTGAAGGGCTGCCTAAAGCTCTTTGGCAGACTCAAAACCTCTATACTTGTGCTGACTGGCCGGTCCCAAAGAAAGTTTGAGGATGCTTAGAGTTTTCATGTCATTCCTGTTAGTGCAAACATTACGATGCTTTGTCGATATAATCTCTTTATGTTTTGTTGATGACAAACGTATAATTCGCAATACATTATGTAAAATGTTAACGTACTCGTAATCACTCAAGAATACATTTGTATACTTCTCTCGACACCTCCAAGATCGCATTCGGCATGAATCACTCAAGGTATGTACAAACATGTCATTAACCTAACTAAGTGATCAAGGATTAATATTTCTTAAAACTCACATTTAATCAAATGTGACAAAAGATTTTAATTAACTTTATTTTTAAGAAAATGTTTTATTAAAAAGAAAATGGAAATTTGAATTTGGCATATTCCATATGCCAAAGGAATATCCTTTGAGGGTATAAACTACCCCAGATGGCATATCCCTACTAAAGGACAAATTTGCATGGACTCCAACGCGGAGGTTCCTTAAAGGAACCCGCAGTTCCTTATTGATAAGGAACCGCGGGTAGAGATAAGGAACCGCGGGTGTTTTTTACCGTTGCAATGTTTCCCTATAAATATGTGACAACCCGTCAATTTCAGGTCGTTATTTTAATCTCGACTATTACGTATTACGTGTTTGCTTTAATGAGAATTTTTAAATTATCGACTAACCGAGAAGGTTATGACTTGAAACTAGCGTAAAAATGTCGATTAGATGAAAACCGACAAGGAACATGTTAGGTATCGATATTATATTCTCAAATAATCATGAAAATGATTTTTATTATATTTAATCCTTATTTCTCGTATTTTACGTTTTAACGAATGATGATAACTATTAGTGATCGCGATACCGACGGATGCCCAAAAATTTACGTTTTATTATCGAATGTCCCGATATTGTATATTTTGCGTTTTAAGTCGTGTCGAAGCTTTGTTATTATATTTTGAAGCGTTTTAACTTTCGAAAAGTATTTTTACGAAACCCGAGCCCCGTAAATATTTTTTTAAAATTTACAATTTACATTTTCTACCTTGTAAACTATTTACTTGCATTGTTGGACCAAAACTATACCTATTTGGCAAAATTAGACCCTCCACTACCTAGTATAAAAGGATTTCTTTTATTAAATTTAATCCCACTAACTCATTTTAAAAACAAAAACACAAATCTCACTCTCTCTCTTGCTCTTGTGTCGTCCACCCATCACAACAAAAACCCTCTCAAAATTTTTGATCCACTTTGATTCATTGAAATCTAATCAAAGACCCATCTTGGAAATTCAAAGAGCTTCCTATTGGTATAAATTTTTCCCACATGCGTCCACTTAATTTTTATTTTTAATTTTTGATGATGAACATCATGTTTGATCCATTTTTATGGAGTTGGATGTGTTAATATTATTATATTCATAGTGGGTTGTTGTTGCATGTAAGGTTTTTAATTTATTTAATTTTTGTGAGATTAAATTTGAGGGTGTTATGAGTTAATTAGATGTGTTAGTATGATATTAGGATGATATTAGGACCATAAAAAATGTTGGAATGGGTTGAAAATGTGTTTTGGTATGATTTTTACATGGTCAATTTTAGGCAGTAACTTTAAGGCTATTTTTGAAATACTTACTGTAATAACCTTCGTAAACTAATAATATAGGGTCGTAGAGAATTTTTTTAGCTTCGATTTGAGCTAAAGTAGAGCTTCTAACTCATTACGAGCGAAAAGTTATGCTACATTTAGTATTTGTGTATCGGGAGACGGGTATCGGCACAATCCGAAAATTGTTGTCGATATTTGGATCGAATCTCGGAGACTATAAAATGAGTTTTAAAAATGTTCAAGGACTGTTGTAAGTTGATAAACCTCAGGTCATGAGTCTATTTTCAAACCCGAGTGTCGGTTTTACAAACGGAATTGTTTAGATAAGTCAAAATGGTTTTACAAGTCAAAGGCGTAAAACTGTCAGGTTTTTATAACACGAAGGTGTGTCGGGCAGAAGGTCTTAGAAGTAATATTTTTGAATGAAATTTAAACTGAGTCTTATTCATATTATGTGTGAGTTTGTCACCAAGTTTCGTCGAAATCGGACAAGTCTAGATAGTTTAGATTGGTGTGTACATTTGGAGTGTACATGCTGATTGGTATTTTGGACACGTAGTTCAGTACTTGTGTGGCGTGAGTTGAGTATTCACTATTGGACATGGTGACTTACCCAAGTTTTAAGTCATTATATAAATGACTTAGTTACTGGTCCGAGGGAAGTAAAATTTATGGTTTGACTTGCGTTGACTTGACATCTTATGACGGGTCAATGTCGAGTGTGCAAGTGTTTAAAAGAATAGTGTTGAATAAAAGGGGTATAGAAGTACACTTATATTTTTAATTTTTGGGGATTTTCATGGTTTTATGAAATTGACTTTCGTATTATTTAAGTATTATTTATACTTGAGTCGTTTATTAACGAACGCGCCTTATTTGGTAGGTTGCGGTCTTCATGCTTAACGGGCATCCCAAATCGTCGGCGATCGTCACATTACTACTATCGTAGCAAGGTGAGTCTATAGCCTCGCTTTAACATGTTTACTTGTTTTATAAAACCCGCGAGGGGGATAACATGCTTGTTTTGTTAAAATAAAAGGGGTACAACGAGAAGTTGTGGAAACCCTTATTATTGGAAAAGCATTTATTATAAATGAAGGGTACAACGAGAAGTTGTGGTAAACCGTCTTTCTTTTAAAATTGAACACAAAGGACCCGATTGTATGCTTAGATGAAAGTTGTTATATAAGTTTGTTTAGCCTGAAAAGACCCTAGAATCGTGAATTGTTAATCGAAAGGAACACTAATACTATGGATAGATCTATCGGGGAGACACCCAGTCCGGTCGCGACTAGCTATTGCGTGGTGTTGCGATGCACCAGTAATGAAACATCGGATGCAATTGTATAAGAGAAATATACGCACTTGGCTAGGTGTGTTGGGCTGAAATAATATATGTTAACGTTCAATTTCACGAGACTTATGAAATAACAACGATAATTATGTCTGATCCACATGATTGTCAACCGCGGAAGGTTTATTCAGAATACTTGTGTTCGTTTATTAAATTTTAAACTCTATAGATTCACTCAACATTTTTGTTGACTTTATAACATGTTTTATCTCAGGTCCATGAAGAAGGCACTCAAGGAAGGCGGTTTCATGCAGCTTGCTTAAATTAAAACGTTTTGGCCCGCTTTTCTAAACTATGTCCATTCTAAGAAACTTTTATTGTTTGGTTGGTTGTGTAAACTTTAAAACTATTTGGGACCGTGTGTGAACTGTTTTATCTTTAAACAAATGAATGGATGTATGTTTTGTTAAAACGACTCATTTTGAGGCGTTTTCTATGAATTGAGGTTGAACCATGATAGTAACACCCAATGACCCTTCCGCTGCTATGACCCGAAATTGGGGGTGTTACAGATTGGCATCAGAGCTCAAGTTATAGAGAACGAAAAGATTTTCCAAAAATAAAATTTTGAAATCTTTTGACTATAACATCTGCAAGCGAAACCTCCGAGTTGCCAATGGACGAGAATAAGAAAAGTATATATATGTTATACATATTTAATTATTATTTATGCTTAAAGCATATGGATTACATTTATTTATTTATAAATGTTTATTATTTGATTATTATAATACTAATACGTGATTTACAAACGACGCTGATTGTCACAATAGAAATCCCTGTCTTTTGACTCATTCCTCGTGAATCTTCGTTCCTTGTCTAAATTCTATTCTTCATTCTATCATCCATTCTTGTTTCTTTTCATCTATCTATTCTTATTCTGTGTTATTCATGTTTTGTTATCACAAGCGTTGAATGAATACTCATTTTGATGTGAATTGTATAACAGGATCATGCCGCCAAAACAGTTGACTGAGACTCAGTTACGTGCTATAGTAGCTGATCAATTTCAGATATCTATAAATGCATTTATGGCAAATTTGAATAATGGAGCCGGTGTATCTGGTGGAGCCGGTGGATCTGGTGGAGCTGGTGGATCCGGTAGAGCTGGTGGATCTGGTGGAGCTGGCGATACTGGAGCTGGCAATACTGGAACTGGCGCTACTGGAGCTGGTAACACTGGAGCCGATAATACTGGAGCTGGTAATGCGGGAGCTGGCAATGTTGGTGCTGGAACTGGTGATGCTGATAGACCAGTGATTCCTGAAAACAAGAAGTGCAATTATACCTCGTTCATGAAATGCAAACCTCCAACTTTTAAGGGTACTGAAGGTGCTGTTAGGTTAATGCAATGGTTTGAGAAATTGGAATCCGTGTTCCGATTTAGTGGAAGTGAGGAAGGAGATAAGGTGATGTTTGCCTCTGCTACTCTTCAAGGGAGAGCATTAACCTGGTGGAATGGAAGAATGGCATCAATGGGTATGAATGCTGCTTATGCTACACCTTGGGTTGAAGTAAGAAGGTGGATGACTGAGGAATTCTGTCCAAGGAGTGTTATTCAGAGGTTAGAACAGGAACTATATCAGCTGAGACTGAAGGGTACTGACATCGATGGATACACCAACAGATTCCATGAACTTGCTCTACTTTGTCCAAACAAAGTTAACCCAGAATACTTGAAGGTAGAGCAGTATATTCGAGGCTTACCGACCAACATCCGTGGTGATGTGACCTCATCTAAACCTGCCAATATTGATGAAGCTGTTCGTATGGCCTACCAACTAATGGGTCAAATCATCCAAGACAAGGTTGATGGTGTTTCTGAAGGTAACAAAAGAAGAGCTGACAATGATAGTGATGATCGTGGTGATAACCGTCAATCTCACAGTAGGAATCAAAACCGAAGGAGGGGTAATGCTAATGCGATGACTGAAGCTGCATCTGCTGATAAGGGAACCAGATGTCAACGCTGCAAGAAGTCTCATACTGGTGAGTGTGCTAAGTGTGGGAAGTGCAACAAGTTAGGTCACAAGACTGAAGACTGTTGGGGACCAGGAAAGAAGGGAGTGACGTGTTATAACTGCCAAGGTAAAGGTCACATGAGGAACCAATGCCCTCAACCTCCGAAGAATGCACGTGGTGGAGATAACCGGGGAAAAGCTTATCAGTTGGGTGAAGCCGAAGCGAAGCAAAACCCGAAAGTTGTCACTGGTACGTTTTTACTGAACAACCGTTATGCTACAGCTTTATTTGATTCTGGTGCGGACAAAAGCTTTGTGTCTACAAGTTTTAGTACCTTAATTGATATCAAACCGGTCGAATTAGACGCGAGTTATGAGGTAGAACTAGCTGATGGTAAATTAGTGAGTACCAATCGTGCGCTCCTAGGATGTTCTCTTAATCTCTTGAACCGTATTTTTAAGATAGACTTGATGATTGTCAAATTGGGAAGTTTTGATATTATTATCGGAATGGATTGGTTATCCAAGTATAATGCTTCTATCTTGTATGGAGAAAATAAAGTTAGGATTCCCTTAGATGACAAGACCATGGTTATCGAAGGTGATCAACGTAATTCACGACTGAAAATTGTTTCGTGCATTAAGGCTCGTAAGTATATCGAAAGAGGTTGTGAGTTATTCCTAGCTAAAGTAGTGGAGAAGGAATCGAAGGAGAAACGTGCTGAAGATGTACCTGTTATCCGTGACTTTCCTGAAGTGTTTCCGGAAGATTTGCCTGGACTTCCGCCTCCAAGGCAAGTAGAATTCCAAATTGACCTAATTCCTGGTGCTGCACCCGTGGCCCGTGCGCCATATCGTTTAGCACCATCCGAGCTGAAGGAGTTATCTGTGAAATTGCAAGAGCTATCTGATAAAGGTTTTATACGACCGAGTTCGTCACCTTGGGGAGCCCCTGTCTTATTCGTTAAGAAGAAAGATGGTTCGTTTCGTATGTGTATTGATTACCGAGAGCTGAATAAGCTAACGATCAAGAATCGTTATCCGCTTCCAAGAATTGATGATTTATTTGACCAACTTCAAGGTTCTTGTGTTTTCTCCAAGATTGATCTTCGTTCTGGTTACCATCAACTTCGCATACATGAGGAAGATATTCCTATTACGGAGTTTAGAACTCGTTATGGTCATTATGAGTTTCTGGTTATGCCTTTTGGTTTGACTAATGCACCTGCTGTATTCATGGATTTAATGAATCGCATTTGTAAGCCGTATCTTGATAAATTCGTGATCGTTTTCATCGATGATATTCTAATCTACTCCAATAGCAATGAAGAGCATGTCGAACACTTAAGGATTATCTTGAACTTGTTAAAGAACGAAAAGTTGTACGCTAAGTTATCAAAGTGTGATTTTTGGCTTAATTCTGTACAATTTCTCGGACATGTGATTGATAAAAGTGGAGTACATGTTGATCCTGCAAAGATCGAAGCCATCAAGAATTGGAGTGCTCCGACTACTCCAACTGAAGTACGACAATTTCTAGGTTTGGCTGGTTATTACCGAAGGTTTATTGAAGGATTCTCTTTGATATCGAAACCATTAACTAAGCTGACTCAGAAGAATAAACCGTATGTGTGGGGCGATGATGAAGAAGAAGCTTTCCAAACCCTGAAGATGAAACTCTGTAGTGCGCCGATTTTATCGTTACCTGAAGGAAGTGAAGACTTTGTTGTTTATTGCGATGCATCTCCTCGAGGATACGGTGTTGTTCTCATGCAACGTGAAAAGGTGATCGCTTATGCCTCTAGACAATTAAGGAAAAATGAGGAGAACTACACTACCCATGACTTGGAATTGGGCGCTGTGGTTTTTGCTCTACGACTCTGGAGACATTATCTGTATGGTACAAAGTGTACAGTATTCACTGATCATAAAAGCCTACAATACATATTGGATCAGAAGGAGCTAAATATGAGGCAACGTTGATGGGTTGAACTCTTGAGTGATTACGACTGCAAAATTCGTTATCATCCAGGTAAGGCAAACGTGGTAGCTGACGCGTTAAGTCGAAAGGAAAGGGAGAAACCGATTCGAGTGCGTGCTTTGGTAGTGACAGTTCATAATAACTTACCTGAGCAGATTCGAAACACACAAATCGAAGCGTGCAAGAAGGAAAATATTGCAGCCGAAAGATTTAGAGGAGATGGTGAAGCATTTGAGACGCGATCCGATGGTATCAAATGTTTGAGAGGTCAAATATGGTTACCATTATATGGTAGACTGAGAGACTTGATTATGTTAGAATCTCATAAGTCCAAGTATTCTATTCATCCTGGATCGGACAAAATGTACCAAGACTTGAAAAAGTTATACTGGTGGCCGAATATGAAAGCTGATATTGCAACATACGTCGCGAAATGCTTAACATGTGCAAAAGTGAAAGCTGAATATCAGAAGCCGTCAGGATTACTTGTTCAACCTGAAATTCCAGTCTAGAAATGGGAGCGAATTACGATGGACTTCATCACAAAACTCCCAAGGACACCGTCTGGGTTCGATGCAATTTGGGTTATTGTCGATCGTTTAACTAAATCCGCTCATTTTATTCCAATCAATGAGAGGTTCGGTTTGTAGAAACTCGCCGATATTTATCTGAAGGTAATCGTGTGCAAGCATGGTGTTCCTATTTCAATCATTTCCGATAGAGATAGTCGTTTTGCTTTTGGATTTTGGAGATCACTTCAGAAGTCGTTAGGAACCAATTTGGATATGAGCACAGCCTATCATCCGCAAACTGATGGGCAAAGCGAAAGAATAATCCAAACTTTGGAGGATATGCTACGTGCTTGTGTGATAGACTTTGGAAGTAGCTGGGATAAGCACTTACATTTGGCCGAGTTCTCGTACAATAACAGTTATCACGCGAGTATTAAAGCTGCACCTTTTGAAGCACTTTATGGGAGAAGATGTAGATCACCCGTTAGCTGGAGTGAGGTTGGTGATGCCCAACTCACTGGATCAGATTTGATTTGAGAGACGACGGATATGATTGTGCAAATCAAGAATAGGTTGTTGTCTGCTCGAAGCCGACAGAAGAGTTATGCGGATGTGAGAAGAAAACCATTGGAGTTTAACGTGGGAGATAAGGTTATGCTAAAGGTATCACCGTGGAAAGGTGTTGTACGATTTGGAAAACGTGGGAAGTTGAGTCCTCGTTATATCGGACCATTCAAGATTACATCTAGAGTAGGACCCGTGGCATACCAACTTGAACTACCACAAGAACTGTATGGGTTTCATAACACTTTTCATATGTCGAATCTGAAGAAGTGTCTATCCGATGAAGAACTCATTATACCGTTAGACGAGGTTAAGGTTGATAAAAAGTTGCACTTTATCGAAGAACCAATCGAGATCATGGATCGTGAGGTCAAGCAACTGAAGCAAAGCCGAATACCTATTGTCAAAGTTCGATGGAACTCTCGAAGAGGACCGGAGTTTACTTGGGAACGAGAAGACCAAATGTGGAAGAATTACCCTCATCTCTTTGATTTCAACAAGCGAACGGGCAAGGACGCAAGTTGATCTTTGAGGGCGAAGATCCTAATTTGGTGGGGATGATGTGACAACCCGTCAATTTCAGGTCGTTATTTTAATCTCGACTATTACGTATTACGTGTTTGCTTTAATGAGAATTTTTAAATTATCGACTAACCGAGAAGGTTATGACTTGAAACTAGCGTAAAAATGTCGATTAGATGAAAACCGACAAGGAATATGTTAGGTATCGATATTATATTCTCAAATAATCATGAAAATGATTTTTATTATATTTAATCCTTATTTCTCGTATTTTACGTTTTAACGAATGACGATAACTATTAGTGATCGCGATACCGACGGATGCCCAAAAATTTACGTTTTATTATCGAATGTCCCGATATTGTATATTTTCAACGTTTTCGATTTAATTGCGTTTTAAGTCGTGTCGAAGCTTTGTTATTATATTTTGAAGCGTTTTAACTTTCGAAAAGTATTTTTATGATACCCGAGCCCCGTAAATATTTTTTTAAAATTTACAATTTACATTTTCTACCTTGTAAACTATTTACTTGCATTGTTGGACCAAAACTATACCTATTTGGCAAAATTAGACCCTCCACTACCTAGTATAAAATGATTTCTTTTATTAAATTTAATCCCACTAACTCATTTTAAAAACAAAAACACAAATCTCACTCTCTCTCTTGCTCTTGTGTCGTCCACCCATCACAACAAAAACCCTATCAAAATTTTTGATCCACTTTGATTCATTGAAATCTAATCAAAGACCCATCTTGGAAATTCAAAGAGCTTCCTATTGGTATAAATTTTTCCCACATGCATCCACTTAATTTTTATTTTCAATTTTTGATGATGAACATCATGTTACACTACTACAAAAAAGTCCATGGAGACTGGTCCAAAAAGGCAATAGAGACTGGTTTTGTAGGACGTCTCTATGTGGAGGATCTCCTTGCTCGAAACATAAAGAGACTGGTTTTGAAACCAGTCTCTATTAAAAGAATCAACACTGGTTATCTTCATAAAAACAAGTCTCTTTAGAGATTGGTCTGCATACTAATCTCTAGAAAGCAGTCTTTTTAAGAGCATCTAACCAGTCTTTTTATGGAGTAAAAAAATGTGTTTTTTTCTAAAAACCAGTCTCTTTTTAATTAATTTTTTTAAAAAAAATTTGGAATTTTTATTAAATTCCAAATTTTACAATTTTAACCCTCTACAATGAAATAATGTAAATACAAGAATTCTATAAAAAAAACTAAATTAAAGGACTAGAATTGTCATAAACAACAAATGTATGTAAGCATTTTGAAATAAGCACATAGCTGGCTGTATAAACTATTTGGAGGGTCTAAACTTGTTCTAAACAACAAATGCCTTCCATTAAACAAAGATAATCTGGTGCTTACTCTTCATCATCTTCGTCAGCATCACCACCTCCAGCTGCCTTCTTTGCAGCAGCCTTCTGGTTCTTTCGCTTCACTCTGCCAGGTCTGCCACCTCCGAAGGGACTTGTGAGTGAAAAGTCAATGTGTTTCTGTGAGTCAACTCGCACCATGAATGATGGAACATTCACCACTTGCCTTCAGACCCTGAATCCACAATCATAATCAAGTTAAATGGGGTCATGATTGCACATTTTGAAAAACATACAAACTCTTTTGCCATACTTGACGCGTTTTAGTTATTTTTAAGTCATTGCAATCAGTTTAAGTAAACTTTAAGGAAGACAGATAAAATAAGCACTCGTTTGAACTTTGATTATACCTGATGTGCCTCTGCTTGATGAGCACTCTAGCATGATGAATAGACGTGGCCATGCCAGTCTTGAACACAAGTGTCTGGAGACGGCGCTCAAGGAAGTTCTCCACAGTAAGGGCCATCACGTAATCGAGCTTGTTCTGGCTCTCATCCAACAACCCATACCTGTTCATTCTCCTCATAAGAGCTTCACCTTCAAAGATTCTTCGTGGGTCTTTTTCCTCAAGGGTAAGAAGCATTCTTACGGCATTACGGATACGGCTAAGAGCATACTGCACCCTCCAGAGCTCTCTCTTACATCGAAGACCATACTCTCCAACAAGTTTCAACTCAGCATCCAAACGCTCCTTCTCATATGGACGTCGGGGATTCTTGAAAGTTTTTCCATCTGTGATACATTTTGGAATCTGATTAAAATCAATATAAATTCTGAAAGTTGAAAAAACTAAATACACTTGTCGCGAACTACAAAAAGTCATATTCAGAAATTTCAAATCATCAAGTACTGCTTTCAGAATATTGGATAGTGATTTAGATTTGCTAGCCCAGTTCTCAAACAACAAATATTTTTTACTAACAGCTTATAATCGTAAAAAGATTAACTCTCCCACAGGACAAAGATTTTTTACAAACACTGTATCTCGTAGATGAAGATCACAAAAAATAAACTTCGAAAACAGCTTACAATCATCAAACAATCAGCTTCATTGTCTGAAGTTGCAAGAATAATGTATTGCCAAATATTTAAAGACGGCATAAACCATCTTAGTTCTTCTAAAAAAACTACTATTAGTGAAAACAGGAACTCACTTGTAGTATCACAAAGAAAATGAAAGAGAAAAGAAGACAATCAATGTAAACGAACTACAAAAAAGTTAGCACAAATAGTTCTTTATAAAAAAAATTATGGCTATTTTCGACCTCCAGATTTTTTTTTGGCGTGATTTAGTATAACGAAAAAAGTTAATATAGATAATTAAAAAATTTATAGTCTTTAGCACAATTAACGGGTCAATTATAATCAGAACAATGTCACCACACACATTATGAAATCATTTATCTGCAAACTGAAAACTTAATAGTACCTGAAGAAGATCGTCAAAGTTCAAGGCACAATATGGTAAACGATCATCACTCAGAACACGGATTTGAGTACGTGTTTCACTACGTATGGTTTGAGTAACTTGCCCTCCTTTCCCAATCACACATCCAATTTGATCAGATGGCACAAGCATTCTGACTGTAATTTGTTGAGCCTAGCCAAATTCGTCATCCAATTTGATCAGATGGCACAAGCTTATCTGTTGGGCTTGTGAGCTTATGAGCATGAGCTTATCACCTTGATTTTACACAGTAGTTGATATAAGTTCATAAGCTCAAGTGGATAAGCCCATAAGCCATTAAAATTGAGCTTACAAGCTTATCAATTTGTAATAAGCTCATAAAGCCCATATCAAATAAGGTAAGACAAACACCCCCTGTATATATATACAATTGCTAATATTCAAAGTGTAAGTTTGCTATGTTATATAGGGATGTTGTATACAATGACTAAAGAAAAAGTGGAATATATATTTCACGCACGGCCACTCAATACAAACACATACAACACACGACACAGAAAGAGGTCGTAGTGGTGGCTGGATGGAAATCACAGGAAGGATGGTGGAGTCAGATACGTTATGTCTTAACATTACAAAATCGAAAGAAAACAAACATATTACCCTCGATTCAGGACGATCAGAATGTAGTTAAACAGAAGTTGGTTTTGGCTTATAAGTCAAACTTAGATGAAAATCTAAAAGCTAAGACACTTGACGCTGAAACTCAACTTAAGGATGTTTCTCAACAGAAGAAATTTGATCGATGGAGCACGACTTGGGGGCAACAATTCATGATTTTTCTCAAAAGAGGTCTAAAAGAAAAGGACACACAAATCTTTTGAAGTTTTGAAGACCGCCTAGGTTACAGTAATCGCACTTATTTGTGGTTTACTATGGTGTCAGTCAGACACAAATCACATACAAGATCATGTATAGCTATATCATTGTCAACATATTTACAAATAGATATGTACTGATCATATCTCATAAAAACTATTTTTAATAATCCCATGTTTTACAAAATACGTAGCCGGGATTGTTGTTTCTGTATACGGACTTTTGAGGATTTTTCCCTATCTTTCAAGCGATATTCACATTCCCTCGAGAACGAGAAATGCTCGTGAAAGAAAGATTTTCAAGAATGTACAAACTTTCATCTTATTTCATGTCGAGAACAGTTGGTGATCTTCTAATGGAACTAGTCCTTCCCACATCTGTTCGCAACATTCATAGCATAGCCTATCTAATGTATATAACCCTACAGATTTCCAACAACTATTTTGATGGTATGCTTCCTATGTTTTCTAATGCCTCCGCGTCTATCACCAACCAACCCTTAGCCCTCCTCTTAATATCACCAACCAACCTGAGTGGTGTACTGAAACTAAACAAACATTTTTAGAGTCTGAGCAACCTAACGACTCTTGATGTTTCCTTCTACAACTTTTCAATCTATTGTCAGTTAACTAAGGGTAAATGTCACCAAGGCTATTAGTATTTTGAACATTAGCCCAATCTATACATTTTTGGACATGGTACAATATTTGACACGCCAAGCATATATGATTTATAATATTCTCCTTCGTCGACAGTCGCTAAGCCTGAGATTTGGACTCACGTCCTAAGGATTATAGAGATACTATTATTACCGGTTAATTAGTCTAAAATGGGTAAACCAGAATGGGCATGGTACAATATTTGACACGCCAAGCATATATAGAAAAATTGCTTGGCGCACTCTACATGAGTCACAACTATCTGAATCGCAATTGTGACTTAACAATGCAAGCGATTACAACGCATTAATGAAAAGAAAAGTATAGAAGGAATTACCAACACCACTAGAGGTTCTGAAGCAGCTATTGCATTGGTTCCATCAGTGTCATGTATATCTCGAATACCACGGCTATCAAATATGTACATAATCACCCCTTTAATCAACCTGATTCATCAATTTACCATAAGAACTTTGAACTTGTATAATAGCAATTTAAGCAGCTTTCAACCCATTCGAGATACTTCCTTCATAAACAATACCCTTTTTTTACTTATTTGACCCGTAACGGATAAAAACTTAAAACACGTATCACACATTTTGAAGCGAATGGGTTTCATTAAACCATGTTTTTAAGCATAAAAGCGAGATACACAACACTCTAAGAGCCAAAAAAAGTTCTACAGAAACCTACACTTGCCAGATCTTAGCGGATCTCAATTCCTTTGGGAAAAAGACCACCATTGCAAATTTAATCATCTTTTAGAAAGCATTACAATTAGATACCAAAACAACTCATCGTTATAACTTATAAGAATATTACCTATTATTGAGAAGGTCCGATACAAAACCGTCAACATTTTCTCTCTTTAAAAGTCTCAGTTGCTTCCATGACACTACCAGGTGTAACATGTGTATTAAACATTCACCTTTTTAACTTCTAGCTCAAACCAACTGTCAGGAGGTTTTTGGCTTCCTGAGACACAACACATAAAAACCTTTAGATAAACGAATAAGGAACTTTATAAGAATTGGTGTGCAACCTTCAATTATATATTTAAAAAGGAAGAGCACAAATGTATAACCACATGAATCAACAATTAATCACCACATGGTCAATGACTGATTACTCGCTACAAGGTCAAAGTCAATCAAACTCGATCAGACGTCGATCAACACTTATTTTGAATATTCTGTGCTAATGTTTCTAATAATATATCTACGGTTCTACTAACATGTCATACATATAATTTCAAAAATCATAAATGATTAAATAGAAATCCCTTCCTTTATATTAAGAGAACTGCTCAAGCCAATTCAGTAGGAATTGAAATAAATCATCAGCTGCACACAAAGTAAATCACGCCAACTGTATGACCATCCATCATAACAATAGACATACATACATAAAAGGTTGAAGTCAATCAGTTATACTAGTTTTTTTATCCCTGTCACTCTCAATATCCGCAGAGGTATTTGAGTAAGAATAGCCAACCCCGACATACGAATCAATAAATGGATATCAAATAAATGGATATACTCTGTATGTTTAAATAATTGTATATTACTTGTTATTAATATTTTTGCTACAATCACTTTTTAAGCACAATGTTAATGGATGGAACCATGTTTAAAAGTTTTGCTACTGCTAGTTATCTCATTTATTTTCTTCTTTGAATAAAAATTAGGCCAACCCGAATTGACCCGACAACATAACCCGATACAACCCAAACCCGTTCGGACCCGAACCCGATAACCCGAATGCTTATAGGGTCGCGTTGCGGGTCACTTGCTTTTATCTCAAACCCCGATTCAACCCGATCCGATACACCCGTTAACATCCCTAGCAAGTTAGAGTGTACCAAATATAAACTGATCAAGACCATCATTTGGAAGAACTCGTAAAGGAGAAGACTAGCACCTTGCGCAGAATCTATCGCAAGCCTCTTTACTGCTATCTCTTTCCCATCTTCAAGTTTACCCTTTACATCATTTGAGAACATATATCAAGTAGTCATGTTACATTAACATATATTCTTGTTCTCTGGGATATAAATAGCAACATAGAGATATGTATACCTTATAAACTGATCCAAAGCCACCTTGTCTAGCTTATTATCTTCAAGGATGTCATTCGTTTCTACTTTAATTATAAACATGGAATTATAGTATATGACCTTATACACCAACAACTTTGGAATACATGTCAAAAGATGAATCTTCACTTCGTAAATACCACCATTTTTATCCTCATCCACCACAACTCCATCATCTCCGAAACTCCTATGAGACAATATAAGTTACGGTCATCAATCAAATCTTATCTATTAAAGCTAAAACATAAATAAATATTAGACCAATCACAGATCAAGATCTAAAAATAACAAAACTGATTTTGGTTTTCTTTAATCAATACATAGCCTTAGGTCGATAATTATATTCAAGAAAAAAATGAAAAATAACCTGATTTATGGATATATGAACTTGAAATCGGGACAAGTTCCTGTAGCGTGCAACTAACCACACTACAACCTATGATAATTCGCCAACCAAAGTTACTGGAATCCCAAACTAATAGAGCATACATTTGTCTATATAATGCAAATAAACATCTCGCAACATCAGGTTAGTGTTTGATAATTATCATTCATTCAAGCATAAAGATATCATAAAAATACGAATTCTAGATAAACCACAAACGATGACCAAACTTTGTGAAAACAAATTTCATATATTTCTGTATTACAGGCTTTCCATCATTTAGAAATTGGCAACATAGCATAAAACTGTAAACACGAGTACATTACATACACCAAATGTTACCAAAATACGAAAACCATACCAAGGTAATCTAGCAGCAAATATTAAGCATAGCCTTAGCCTCCCTCTCTCCCTCCAGCAACTTGTCACTGGCATACTTACTCAACAACTCCCTCTTCTTCTTCTCCAAAATCATCTTCTCAATCTCCTTCACATCCGGCAACGCCACATGAACCACAAACTCATTCTCCTTCTCCATTTCGCACTCCCTCTCCCTCTTCTCTTCCCTAACCACATCCTCCTCCTCCTCAAACAAAATCCCTGAAACCACACCCGCATTCGCCACGTCACCACTCTTAACTGTTTTCCTCGCCTCCTTCTTAATCTCCTCCAACCTTACACACTCTGCTACACTCTCCGTCCTCATCCGTTTCGCCGGACCTCTCTCCAACTTCTCCAACACCCCGTCCTCATCGTCCCTAAACCCATAATAGCCCGCGTCAGCCCGCTTATGAATATCATATCGACTCTTCCGTTTCCTCAGCTCTGGAGGCTTCTCAAACAATTCCCTAACCCCGGGAAGCTTCTTCGCAGCACCAAAATACCTATAACCTGCCCCACGCCCACCAGGATTCGGCACATCGACGATATTCCCATCCGAATCAGTCATTTTCGCAGAGTGTTTACCAAAATTCTTCCCTCCCAGCTCCACAATACGTTTCTCCCAGTGCCCTTTCTCACAAATAAGCTTATTAATTTCATCGTTTAAGCCGCGTAAAAGATGTTCGCCTAGACCCTCGTTTTGAATCTCCCCGACTTTTCTGCCGATTTCTCGCATGATCTGTTGACGCCATTTGTCAGCGTCTGATAAGTCTCTACATTCCGAAGCAAGGAATGGACGTCTTTCCTTGGGTTTTTTATTTTCTTCAGATTTCATTGTGATGTATCGGTTAAGCATCGATTGGGCTTTTTCTTCGTTTCGAGCCATGGTGGAGAGGTGTTTGATTACTGTTGGTTTGAGTTGAGTTTAATCGGTGTTTACTGTAAACCGGTTTGGGAGTCGACTGTCGAGTGATGGTGGTGATGATTTGGGGAATTGTGGGGTATTTATAGGATGAAAGAGGCAATAGAGAAGTGTAAGGTTTGTTTGAGAGAGAGAGAGTAAGGATAAGTTTGAGATCTGGGATGTGAGGTTGAGAAAAGATGGAGGGATAATTTGATTTTGGTGAAAAATATAAGCGGGACAGATGAAAATAGTAAATGTCAAATTTTATTATTATATGTGGTGGGAAATTCGTGGAAAATTTATATCACATTCTCACGGATACTTTTTGTGGGAAATATGTGGGTAATTACCCACGGATTTCTCACAGATTTATTATATCGGTGGAAAATCTGTGAGAAATTACTCACGATTTTCCCACGAGCATGATCGTTTTCTTTTACTTTTTTCGATATGGTTAGGCGTTCGTGCATGTTCAACGGAGTAGTCGAAGGGAAATCGTCGTACACGAGATGTTCAACGGAGTAGTCAAAGGGGAGTAGTCCTTATAATCTTAAGTTTAAAAAAAAATTAACCACAATCTATTAAAATAAAACAAGACTGGTTTTTTAAAAACCAATGTCTTAAAATGTGTAAAAACACTGGTTTTTTTAATAAAAAATGGTGTCCATAAAATAAACACATAGAGACATGTTGTTATGTAAAAACCAGTGTCTTTACTTTTATAAAAAAGACTGGTTGCATCTTAAAAACCAGTTTCTTTAGAATTCACATTATGAAGGCTGGTTTTTTTCAAGAAAACCAGTTTCCATGCATTCCCTTCCCACCATTTTTGGTCATAGAGACATGTTTTTTCATAACCAGTCTTTTTAAGGGGGTCTTTTTAGAGTTTTGTGTAGTAGTGTTTGATCCATTTTTATGGAGTTGGATGTGTTAATATTATTATATTCATAGTGGGTTGTTGTTGCATGTAAGGTTTTTAATTTATTTAATTTTTGTGAGATTAAATTTGGGGGTGTTATGAGTTAATTAGATTTGTTAGTATGATATTAGGATGATATTAGGACCATAGAAAATGTTGGAATGGGTTGAAAATGTGTTTTGGTATGATTTTTACATGGTCAATTTTAGGCAGTAACTTTAAGGCTATTTTTGAAATACTTACTGTAATAAACTTGGTAAACTAATTAGATAGGGTCGTAGAGAATTTCGTTAGCTTCGATTTGAGCTAAAGTAGAGCTTCTAACTCATTACGAGCGAAAAGTTATGCTACTTTTAGTATTTGTGTACCGGGAGACGGGTATCGGCACAATCCGAAAATTGTTGTCGATATTTGGATCGAATCTTGGGGACTATAAAATGAGTTTAAAAAATGTTCAAGGACTGTTGTAAGTTGATAAACCTCAGGTCATGAGTCTATTTTCAAACCCGAGTTTCGGTTTTGCAAACGGAATTGTTTAGATAAGTCAAAATGGTTTTACAAGTCAAAGGCGTAAAACTGTCCGGTTTTTATAACACGAAGGTGTGTCGGGCAGAAGGTCTTAGAAGTAATATTTTTGAATGAAATTTAAACTGAGTCTTATTCATATTATGTGTGAGTTTGTCACCAAGTTTCGTCGAAATCGGACAAGTCTAGATAGGTTAGATTGGTGTGTACATTTGGAGTGTACATGCTGATTGGTATTTTGGACACATAGTTCAATACTTGTGTGGCATGAGTTGAGTATTCACTATTGGACATGGTAACTTACCCAAGTGTTAAGTCATTATATAAATGACTTAGTTACTGGTCCGAGGGAAGTAAAATTTATGGTTTGACTTGCGTTGACTTGGCATCTTATGACGGGTCAATGTCGAGTGTGCAAGTGTTTAAAAGAATAGTGTTGAATAAAAGAGGTATAGAAGTACACTTATATTTTTAATTTTTCGGGATTTTCATGGTTTTATGAAATTGACTTTCGTATTATTATTATTTATGCTTGAGTCGTTTATTAACGAACGCGCCTTATTTGGTAGGTTGCGGTCTTCGCGTTTAACGGACATCCCAAATCGTCGGCGATCGTCACATTACTACTATCGTACCAAGGTGAGTCTATAGCCTCGCTTTAACATGTTTACTTGTTTTATAAAACCCGCGAGGGGGATAACATGCTTGTTTTGTTAAAATAAAAGGGGTACAACGAGAAGTTGTGGAAACCCTTATTATTGGAAAAGCATTTATTATAAATGAAGGGTACAACGAGAAGTTGTGGTAAACCCTCTTTCTTTTAAAATTGAACACAAAGGACCCGATTGTATGCTTAGATGAAAGTTGTTATATAAGTTTGTTTAGCCTGAAAAGACCCATGAATCGTGAATTGTTAATCGAAAGGAACGCTAATACTATGGATAGATCTATCGGGGTGACACCCAGTCCGGTCGCGACTAGCTATCGCGTGGTGTTGCGATGCACCAGTAATGAAACATCGGATGCAATTATATAAGAGAAATATACGCACTTGGCTAGGTGTGTTGGGCTGAAATAATATATGTTAACATTCAATTTCACGAGACTTATGAAATAACAACGATAATTATGTTTGATCCACATGATTGTCAACCGCGGAAGGTTTATTCAGAATACTTGTGTTCGTTTATTAAATTTTAAACTCTATAGATTCACTCAACATTTTTGTTGACTTTATAGCATGTTTTATCTCAGGTCCATGAAGAAGGCACTCAAGGAAGGCGGTTTCATGCAGCTTGCTTAAATTAAAACGTTTTGGCCCGCTTTTCTAAACTATGTCTATTCTAAGAAACTTTTATTGTTTGGTTGGTTGTGTAAACTTTAAAACTATTTGGGACCGTGTGTGAACTGTTTTATCTTTAAACAAACGAATGGATGTATGTTTTGTTAAAACGACTCATTTTAAGGCGTTTTCTATGATATTGAGGTTGAACCATGATAGTAACACCCAATGACCCTTCCGCTGCTATGACCCGAAATTGGGGGTGTTACAAAATAGTGGATCATTTCCAGATTTTTTTTCAACCCTTTTTGCACAGTTTCTTCAAAAACATCTTTAAACCCTTGGTTAGTTAGTTTAGATTAATCTTGTTTAAGATGTGATTCTCTCCTTCAATCTCCTCATCCTCTTAAGTACAAAGAGAAGATCACTCACACATTTGTGATGTGATTAAAGATGAAGTCTTGATGAAGATCATCATGTTCATCATTTTTATTTTTGTCTTGTGTAGATCCAATGTATATGTGTACACTTGGATCAATCTTGTGTAGATCCAATGTATATGGGTATACTTGGATCAATATTGTGTAGATCCAATGTATTTGTGAATACTTGGATTAGTTGTGTTAATCCATTGTATTTGACAATACTTGGATTAAGTCTTGTGTAAATCCATTGTATATGTGTATACTTGGATTTATGTTGTGTAGATCATAGTTACATGTGTACACTTGGATATGTGTTTTATTGAGTTGTAATAGGTAAGAGTTGTGATCTCACTAAACTATAAAGTGATGTGGTTGTGTCTTGTGAGTTCTAACTAAACTATAAAGTGATGTAGTTGTGTCGAGTGAAGTTGTTAGCCCTAAAATGTGAGCGCCATTTACGGAATTACATTTTATTCATATAGGCAAAACGTGGAGGGACTACTATTGACATGTTGTCAAAGTGACCTCTTGTCTAGCCTATATATACCCCTCCATACTTCCATGGAGGGGTGAGGTTTTTCATTCTTTGTGTATTTCACTTTCTCTCTCTAAATACACACACTACATTCAAGCTTTACTTTCTCTCTCTAAAAATGTCTAAACATTTCTTTTATCCTCCCCGACCTCCGGATCACCTCTTGTTAGCTTGAATCTTATGATGTTAACATTTGGTATCAGAGCTAACCGGGGGTGTTTTGTGCTTTGTGTTTGCTGATTTGTGGCTTTTTCAGCTTATTCTTTAAGTTACTATAAGTCACGAATTTCATTTGGTGTTGTTTATATGTCACGAATCTGATTACAGTCCAAAAGTTTCATTTTTTAATGGTGTTGGTGGATTTATCATTATTGACGTGTCATCTCTACTTTCTCTCTATTAATCTATTTTCTAATAGTGTCAGATCTATAAAAATTCACCAGTTCCAACATTTTTGGTGGTATCTAGAAAAAAGTCAAAACCCTTTTCCGATGGCTCATTCCGATGCTTTTTCCGATGACTTTTCTGATGCTTATTCCGATGGTGAGTATTCCGATGGTGAGTATTCCGATGGGATTATTTGGATAGTTATTCCGATGGGGTATTTTGATATTCCGATGGACTCAATTTTGATATTCCGATTGACTCTACATTAACATTCCGTTGTCTGAAAATCAGTTGACTCAAATACATAACATCACACCGAGTCAACTCGGTATTGACCAAGTTGACCAGGTTAACTCAACTGAGTCAATGATTAAGACTAATCCTATCAACCAAACTCAATAACACTCTAAACCAACAAAACCAACTTGACTCTAATCTTAAACACATCGTCTCTAATCACCTCCACCTCAAAATATCATCCTGATAGAACAAAATCGAAAAAACAAAGATCTCAGATTTCTTCGAATGTTTAGAGACATGCATGTCAAGATCTTTCAAGATCTAACACGAAATAAATATCATCACTGATCTTTCAAGATTTATATTAAAAATAAACTGATCTTAGACCAAATGCCAAGGCTTAAACCTTTGTTGCTATTCGAATGTGAAGGAATGATATAACAACTTTGTTATATCAATCTCATCGATTTGATTGACGCATACTCAATACCTACCCGAGACGAAATTAATGGTCTTCATGTCGTTCTTGAAATCAAGAGTACTCGTGGGTTTGGCATTTTTGTTCTTCAATGGTGATATGTGAAAGATAGATGAGATGTGTGAAATGATTAACAGAGCTATGTTTAGTCTAGCTAAATGGATGATGAGATTTTATTTGGGATGTGATTGATGTTTAGATAGATGAATGATTGTTGGTGGCTGATGTTGGTCCAAAGAAAAATGGAGGTGGTTGCTTAAGAGATTTAGGGTTAGAAATGACCTAATATCTAGGTATTGACTCTTAAATAGTATTAGCTAATTATGATGGACCGGGTATATTAATCTCTTGGGCCAGCCAACACGTCTTACTTCCTAGAAGTGAAATTGAAAAAAACAAAAGTTGCTGACTACGTAACATTTTTTTTAGGCTACAACCGTGAAATGAAAATTGGAGTTTTAGATTGGCCAAATTTAGATATATCCGAATGATTAGTATTGGGTTGGCATATTGGACCAAATTGGATTTATTGATTGGAATGTGATTTAGATCGAGTTCATTTATCGGGCTATGATGACATTATTTTTTTTATGTCGGGTATTCGTTATGTCTCGATCGAAAGTGCTTCAACGACAAAGAAAATCATAGGTTTATCTTTGATTCATTCAAAATCGAAATCTGTCCTTGATCTACGAAATATAAAGAAGATTTATAACAAGTATGTTATAATCTGTCTTTCATTCGATGTAATCTAATTAAACCAACCATACACCCTACCTGAGACCTTTATTATTAGATCTTGTAGACCAGTAACCTCTCATGCCTTGGAAAACTGTGATTGATTATTCGGTTCATCAAAAGATTAATAATAAGATGTGGTTTTCGTGGATATGTTAAGGTGATTCAGGTAAGGTGATTCAAGTATATTTGTGTTGGATGGTTGATTTATGGTATGATTGAGGAGATTTCGTGGGTAAATAAAAGGAAAAATGGTTGATGAGGAATGTGGCAGATATGGGATTAGATGAGATGGGGCGGAGTTCTCTATGAAAGCAGATAAGAAAGTGAATTCGTGATTTGGAGATTGAGATTAGGTTTTGCTGTGAGATAAGTTAGAGTAAAAAATGTCTTATATATTCCTTGATGGATCTATATGGACCGGGTTTTAATGACTGCTCAATAGGCCGAGTTGTGTTGGGCTAAAAGATTTACGCTTATGATTGGGATGCGAGTATACAATCAATTTATATACTTTAGGCCAAGACAACTTAGAATTTGGGCCGAGTATTGATATAAAGAATATGTGGAGTAGGACCGCAATACTTGATGTGGATTGGGACGTATCACGGACCGGACAAGTATTTATTGGGCTATGATGACATTATTTTTAATGTCGGGCATTCGTTATGTCTCGATCGAAAGTGCTTAAACGACAAAGAAAAATATAGGTTTTAAACCTAATATTTTCGAAAAAAATTTCGACGACCTCACC
Organism: Glebionis coronaria; assembly: GCA_025667525.1. Classification (NCBI taxonomy): domain Eukaryota; kingdom Viridiplantae; phylum Streptophyta; class Magnoliopsida; order Asterales; family Asteraceae; genus Glebionis; species Glebionis coronaria. The sequence goes on from CM046881.1 coordinate 414,689,127, forward strand.
GCGCATCAGTTGGGCATGTGATTGACGTTGGCCTTAAATGACAAGTTGTCTAGACAAATTTTGTCCCTTAATGATAATTCATCTCATAATTTGTTCTAGATAACAACATTCACAACACAACACCAAAGCAAACAAAACACTTAACGCTAAAACGATCCGATATAAGATTCACTTAAACGACAACGGCTAGTTTTGATTCTACAAAGACAAGTGATCACGAAGTGGATTTGGTATTCTTTATTTGAAGTTGAAGTGGGATTTCATGAAGGCGTCTACTTATTTCATCATCGAGCCTTCTTCTATTTTTCTACCCCTTTTCTTCAAACCCAGTCTATCGATTGATGACTTGCTTGGGCGATAAAACTTATGATTGAGACTTGAATTATCTAGTTTCCACTGTCAAGGGGTGGATGGTCGACGACATGGATAACTATCATTTTTGGGTGTCACACGCAGTTGCTCGTGTGGATAATTTCAAGAGGTATAAGAGACTTGTTTCTGCACCGTTCTTCAATCGACACAAGTGCAAGCTTAAGTAACAAATTTGGGGGATTGTACTTCAGTTTCAAGTTTGGAATATTGGGTTTACTTCACATGTGGTCACAACAAATAGCCGAATGAATTCGAGGTTGGTAAGTTAGACAGAGAGAGATGGAATCAGCAATCAATTCTCATGGGATATTTATGAGCCTCATATCGACAATGGTACTTCACAGTCTAAGCAAAAATATTTCAGAGTTTCTCAACGACTTTCAAAACTTTTCAAGACATTTGCTTAAGACTAAGAGCTTCTCGAGTATATGGACGTCCACGATAATGATGCTTCCGAGAGTTCGAAATCATCATGGGGGAAGATCGTGTACTTTGAAGTAATCAGATCAACTTCCAGGGGGAAGTAGTGTACATGGAATGGTATCTACTTACTCTATATGATTTTTATGAAGTATTCTACAAGCGTGAGAAGAGTTGTTGCTGATTTCCTGCATGTTACCCCAAACGGATTATCACCAAAAACCAAACGACATGAGACAGTATAGAAGCAGTTGTATCTGGTGTAGTTCTTCTACAAATTTCCGCTGTGCACTTAAACCGATGAGCTAGAAGATTGTTTAAACTACATCAAAGTGTCAGAATCTGCTTAAGATACAGATATTGGTTTGGGGGGAAGCTGATTCAGAAACTTCGTCAAAAAGAAGTCTATGAAGAAAGTTTTTTAATACATGCTGCATGAATTGGGGGAAGTTAATCCAAATCATGCATATTACAATTGTTCCACAACAAGCAAAGACAAAGAGGATTCAAGCTGAGGTACAAGTTATGAAGACAAGAAGAATTAAAAGACATCCTCAGCATTGGAAGCGCCTTGGAAGACTTTATTTTGTTGTATTTTTACTTGTTAGGAACATTGTAAGTAATTTCGTATGTCTCCACATTGGGGGAAGATTGTTAGCCTAAAATGTGAGCGCCATTTACGGAATTACATTTTATTCATATAGGCAAAACGTGGAGGGACTACTATTGACATGTTGTCAAAGTGACCTCTTGTCTAGCCTATATACACCCCTCCATACTTCCATGGAGGGGTGAGGTTTTTCATTCTTTGTGTATTTCACTTTCTCTCTCTAAATACACACACTACATTCAAGCTTTACTTTCTCTCTCTAAAAATGTCTAAACATTTCTTTTATCCTCCCCGACCTCCGGATCACCTCTTGTTAGCTTGAATCTTATGATGTTAACAGAAGTTCTCACTTAGCTTCAAAGTGAAGAGTCGTGAAGATTGGTTTTACCTTTCGATTAGAACCCGACATCTAGCCTTGTGTCGTAAAATGGTGAAGTAGGCAAAGTTGTGAAGATTGGTTCTACCTTTCGATTAGAACTCGACATCTAGCCTTGTGTCGTTAAATGGTGAAGTGGGCAACGTTGTGTAGATTGGTCCTACCTAAGATTAGGACTCGACATCTAGCTTAGTGTCGGAAATGTGTAAGCGACGTGTATGGTTTTCTCCGCCTTGAAAGGAGTTTTGTTGACTAGTGAAGTAACTCTCGAGTAAGGTGTACTCGAGGAGTGGAGTAGGGCGAAGAGGAGCTTCGTGACCGAACCACTATAAATCATCGTGTCGGTACTTTCCTTTACATTTATGTCTTTACTATTATAGATGTATTTATATGTTGTGTGTTGTATGCATCTCATAATCTAAACATCTAAGTTGCGGAAAAGCTAGGGCTTAGTACGTGTGTGCTTCGTGTTTAGATTATGGTCAAGTGTGCATCCTTTAGTCTAAACATCTTAGTTGCGGAAAGGCTAAGGCTTAGTACGTGTATGCTTAGTGTTTAGACTATTTCTTGATGTACACTTGATTTGATGTATTTGTGTGTTTTCATACTTATAGTTATTATCTATTACAAACACATCTCATATCTAGTTAGGCTTAATCGAGAATTTGATACAAAGGATTGTCAAGGTTTACAACGTATCAATATTTGGCATCCACTGTAGGCGGTTCTTTATTGAACCCGCGGTTCTTTATTGATAAGGAATCGCGGTGATATTTAAGGAACCGCGGCCAGTGGAACAAACGAAATGTTTTGCAAATTGAACTAGAAACTATTCAACCCCCCCCCCCCCCCCCCCCCCCTTCTAGTTTCTACAATTGGTATCAGAGCGAGGTTATTCAAGATCTTTGAAGTATATTGTACTTTAAAGCTTGGATCGATCTTTGCTCTCTTTTTTCAAAACAAATTGTTTTTAAAAAACGAAAATGGTTTTTAAAAATAAAGAAGATCTTTGTATCAAATTGTTCATGAAGAGTGATTACTTATGAAATGTGTTTTGTTGTTTCATTCATACAAGTTTTGGTGTTAAATAAACTTTCTATAATAGCTTGAATTAGATCTTTTCATGTTTGGAAGTATAAAAATCTTTTGTGTCATAATTAACTCTAAAATACGAGTTTTATGTGTCTAAAATGATTTTTAGAGTCCTAAGTCCTTCCAAAAAGTTACCAAATGATTTTGGCCAAAAACCCCATTTTTGTCCTCTGGACGCGGTTCTTTATCTATTCCCCACGGTTCCTTATCAATAAGGAACCGCGGTCAGTCCGACACAGATTTTTGAAAACTTTGAAAAATCATATAAAAATCAACTGTAAGTCCGTAGAAGTCGTGCCACCCGTCATTTTGAACGTAATTGAATTTTATTTAAATTAAAAATGCTTCCAAACCTTTATTCAAACTTTAAAATTTGGATGGTTTCTAAGTTCCATACTTTGTCCAAAGTATTGAGCGTCGGTTTGTCGTAAAACTTGTGTTTTACTCTTTTCTATTAAGTTGGACATCTCTTGGTGATATATCTTTGAAAATTGATATATTTACAAAGTGTTAAACTTAATTAAATTTTAAATGGGTCAAAGTTTATTTTCAATTAAAATCAAGCTCTGAATACTTTGTTGTATCTAACACTCAAAACATGGACGAATGCCTTTATGTGTTAAGCTAATTGTTTGTGTGTGTTTCCTTGTGTGTTATTATTGTATGTAGACATTATTAAGTGTTCCTTGCTATTTGTAGTTGTATTGCTTATATGTCTAGTCTCTTGTGCCTTGCTTGTTATTTGTTAGTATCTAGTTTTTCCTAATTAGGATGTATGCTAGATTTCTTGCATTTTGGTTGCAACATTATTTGTGCATTGCATATAGGATCAACATCTCTAGGTTTACATATGTTATATAAACATCTTGTACACATCGTTATGTTTATTAACACTCTCAGGTTTGAAAGCTTTGTGAGCTTGTCAAATATTTTGATGTGGGCCGTCTTACTCGATCATTGTCTTATTAGTTCAAGTAGATTAATGTCTCACTATAAAACATGAAACACCCTTCGAAAATCTTAGCTATTTTCTCTGAAAGGAGTGTTAGTGGGAATCAAGAAAGATTTCAAATATATATCAATTCATTATTCAAATTATGATTGATATCATTATCAAATCTAATTGGCATGTTTTTAGTGTAGACATGAATGTGGACTATTAATAATATACATCAGATCATAACTTACACTTGTGTTGTCGACGGTATATTGAATCTACTTGTTCAAATTATTAGACATGTTTTGTTTAATAATTGCTTATAATGCACAATGGAGTCGGTTTGACAACTTGGATGTTTCATCCGAAATACTCAAGTAATTTACATTGTAATGCAATTTGTAAATGTGTCATTTCCGAAAGACCAATCAAAAGTGTTCCTTTGTTTTGTGTAAACATTGTTTATACACTTCAAAGTTATTGGCCTCAAATTCTATTAAGGTAAATAACCTTAACTAGACTTGTTTGACAAGATTGGCAATGGTGCATTCTTAACCCTCATTAGGTTGTGCATTGTGTCGTCATGCAAGTTTCATCCTTGTTACACTACATTAGGAAAATGTAGGAATTACATTTTTTCTAACATGAGAATGACTACTAGAGAACCTATTGCGATAGAAATTCCATTTGACCTAATAGTTAAATTACTTCATGTGAGAAGTTGAGTTGGTGTATAACTCGTAAAAATGTTATGCTTAGCCGTAATTGAGCATCTCTAGTGATAGTCTCATACTCATTCTCAAAATTGATTAAATGACTCTTCCTAATTATGACTAATCATAGCTTACATCGATGAACTTTGTATGTCATTAGGAGTCTTTTTCTTTTGTAGCCATTAGGTTTTTCTTAACTTTCTTCCTACGTGCTAATTGAACCTATGTGTTTTTCCTTTGTGTGTGTTCTAGTTTTTATTGATCTTAAGCATGACTTTATGATAAGTTAGACTAGAACATTAGGATTTACTGAATTGGAAAATCCTCCATTCACCACCTAAACCAAGACTCTGTAGGTGGTTCTTTAAAATAGACCGCGGCTCCATATCAATATGGAACCGCCGGTGGAGATAAAGAACCGCGGGCAGAAGCTCTCAAATTCAGGTTTTCTAAAACTTCCCAATTGTTCCAACACCCTTTGGAATCTTTGTTTCAAAACTTTTATCACCCCCCCATCCTTTTAAACCCTCCTTGTTAACCATGTTCTTCACACTTCAAACCACTCATATTTACCCTTCATTACAACCATGGTTTCTACAAGAACCTCAAAATCACCCAAAACCTCCTCTTCAAAGAGGAACCTCAAAAACAAGATTAAGTTGCCTAAACTTAACTCTTCACCTTTTGCCACACCTAAGAATGAGATTGTTCCCATTCTCATCTCTTCATCACCCTCACCACCTCTTGCACCATGCAAGACTACCTCAACCCATGGTACCAACCATTCACATGGTTCTACCTCTTCTTCATTCCAATCTAGAATGAATGAGTTAACCTCACCCTTCACTCCTAGTACTCTCTTGGATGTGACTACTCAACCTCAACCTATCCAAAGAATTCCCTTTGAGAATGACTTTGTTGAACCCTTGGGGACTTCACCTTTTACCCCACCAAATTCACCCACTTCACCCATCTCACCTTTGGAGAACATACCACATCCTCCACCACCCACATCACCCATCACCTTGTCTTATAATTAAGCATGTGCATTGCTTATTAATAAGACACCCAATTTAAGCAAATCTTAGATTTCTAGTGTAACTAGGATTAAAATTATGCTTAAGTTTTAGGCTTGTGTTTCATACATTTTTGTATGATCTTTACTCTCCTGTATTTCCTTTCATGTTTTTCAACATGATTTGTCTTTGGGTCTTGGATCTCGTTATTCTTGTGATCTTTATTTTCTTTTTTATTTTCTCACTCGGTTGTCAAGGAAGGTTAGGTTTATATCTAATTCGGCTCCTAGTAAGATTGACAACTTAAAATATTTCTTTTGAAATATTCAAGCAATTTTAACTTGCAATTGCAATTGTTAAAAGTCATATCCGAAGCATTGACTTTCAAGCCTTTTAGCATCTTATGTTAAATTGTTTGACTAAGTGATTTTCCTTTGAGTCGATAATCGTTTCTGGACACCCAATGTCCACGGTTCCTCAAATAACCTTGGGTCTCATTATTGATAATGAACCACAGACCTATTTAACGAACCGCGACCATTGAGTCCCTTGTTCGTTTTGGTCTTTTTCTTTTTTGACGAGTTTTCTTGAAGATTCCCTCTTTTCTTCTCTTTTGAGTTTCTTCTCTCGTTTCGTGAATTTATCCTTAACTTCTTTGTTGAGTCTCTCTTAATTCATTTTAATCATGCTCTTCTAAGTCGAGTCACTTTCTTCTATTCTTTCTAAACTAAGTTGAGTCGAGCCTCAACCTTTCCTCATCATGTAATTGTTCTTTGAACATTCATAATGATTGAGAAGAGCTACGAAACTTTGAGCATGTAGTTTATCGTATGCTAAACACCATTTAGTGTCGACATTCATAAGCATCCTTGCCTATAATGTCTTATATCCAGAATACTTTTTTTAAAGCGTCGATTTATCCGCTTTTGGTTTTCTTTTTTTTGTTCAAAAATGTCTCTAGGTTGAGATATTTTTGTTCTTCTTTGTTGAGAGTTGATTACGGTTAAAATTTACAATTAGTATGGGTGATTCCATCAATTCTAAGTTTTTAACCCCTTGAGATGATATCTTCAAATTCTTGGATGTTTCTTTTCTACCTCTATTCCAACAACTTTGAAGTGATTTCCACAAAATCCTCTCCTTGTTTTTTTAGAGTTGATGGTTAAATCTTGAATTTTCTTGGTTGATTCCAAAAATTCTAAGCTTTTTACCCTTTGACATATTACAATTGGTATGGATGTTTCTTTTCTACCTCTATTCCAACAATTGTAAATTGATCTTGTCAAGATCCTCTCCTTTGTTTTTTTGGATTGATAGCATCGCGTGCACACTTATTTATCCCATGCTTGTCATTGTTTGTGCAAACGACTTGTTTATCATCCTCGTTTTCTTTTTCCATCATAGTCATTCTTCCTCTCTTTTCGACTATATGGGATCTTTTTTTTGTCATTGTCATGCTCTCTTTGATTTGGTATTTCTTGCCAAAATATTAAAAGTGGAGTATGTTCTCTCGACAATAATTTTCTCTTAAATTGGACATCTCTTTTCTCTCTTAGTCCTCTTTATATATTTTTTTTGGTGTCACCAAAATAAGTTGGGTTCTATTTTCTTTCTAATAGCCCTCTTATTTTTCCTAACTTGTCATATTTTTGAAACTTCTAAAAGTTAAGATTGTTTTAGCTTTCTCTCGAGTCCCTCTTTTGTTTTACTCGAGTTGTTTAAAGCTAACTCCATTTGGGTGACATCTCATTATGCATATGCTCTTGTCCACTAACTTTGTTTTGTAGGACACTTCTAAACCAATTTTGTAGCTCGTCACTATTCTTGCTTTGTTGGTGCCTCAAGCAAGGGGGAGCTCATATCAAGGGGGAGCATTTGCAAGAGTTCAAGTCATTACATTTGCGATCGTTGACTTACTCAAAATGCATTCATCGAACATCTTGCAAGTAATGCATTTTGGACACTCGTAGATAAGCATATTATTATGCTTGGAGTTGGTTAACCTATGCTGATTGAAGACTTAACTAGGATGACGCAAGCTCAATATTTTTGTATGATGGGTTTATGGTTTGGATTCTCGCCTCTCAAACGACAACCACAATGGATGATTAGATTTTTGGATGCATGTTCTCTCGAAGTCGATCCTCCTCTTCTACAAATGAAGACTACCTTTCGGGTGCAAGCTCGTGTGACGTCAATTCTTTTCTTCTTCAAATGACGTGCTTTCGATGACTACCTCTTTAGACGTATTCTCTCTCGACGTTGCTTCTTCTCTTCTTCTAGACGTTGACTACCTTTTTGATTCGAGAAAAAGGGGAGAAGTAAGTGTAAACGAGTAACTTATGCATTTTAATATGTGTTTCGGTTTACTTGTTTGTCATCATCAAAAAGGGGGAGATTGCTAGTGCAAACATTACGATGCTTTGTCGATATAATCTCTTTATGTTTTGTTGATGACAAACGTATAATTCGCAATACATTATGTAAAATATTAAGGTACTCGTAATCACTCAAGAATGCATTTGTATACTTCTCTCGACACCTCCAAGATCGCATTCGGCATGAATCACTCAAGGTATGTACAAACATGTCATTAACCTAACTAAGTGATCAAGGATTAATATTTTCTTAAAACTCACATTTAATCAAATGTGACAAAAGATTTTAATTAACTTTATTTTTAAGAAAATGTTTTATTAAAAAGAAAATGGAAATTTGAATTTGGCATATTCCATATACCAAAGGAATATCCTTTGAGGGTATAAACTACCCCAGATGGCATATCCTCACTAAAGGACAAATTTGCACGGACTCCAACGCGGAGGTTCCTTAAAGGAACCTGCGGTTCCTTATTAATAAGGAACCGCGGGTGTTTTTTACCGTTGCAATGTTGCCCTATAAATAGTGGATCATTTCAAGATTTTCTTTCAACCCTTTTTGCATAGTTTCTTCAAAAACATCTTTAAACCCTTGATTAGTTAGTTTAGATTAATCTTGTTTAAGATGTGATTCTCTCCTTCAATTTCCTCATCCTCTTAAGTGCAAAGAGAAGATCACTCACACATTTGTGATGTGATTAAAGATGAAGTCTTGATGAAGATCATCATGTTCATCATTTTTATTTGTGTCTTGTGCAGATCCAATGTATATGTGTATACTTGGATCAATCTTGTGTAGATCCAGTGTATATGGGTATACTTGGATCAATATTGTGTAGATCCAATGTATTTATGAATACTTGGATTAGTTGTGTTAATCCATTGTATTTGTGAATACTTGGATTAAGTCTTGTGTAAATCCATTGTATATGTGTATACTTGGATTTATGTTGTGTAGATCCAAGTTACATGTGTACACTTAGATATGTGTTTTATTGAGTTGTAATAGGTAAGAGTTGTGAGTTCTCACTAAACTATAAAGTGATGTGGTTGTGTCTTGTGAGTTCTCACTAAACTATAAAGTGATGTAGTTGTGTCTAGTGAAGTTCTCACTTAGCTTCAAAGTGAAGAGTCGTGAAGATTGGTTCTACCTTTCGATTAGAATTCGACATCTAGCCTTGTTTCGTAAAATGCTAAAGTAGGCAACGTTGTGAAGATTGGTTCTACCTTTCGATTAGAACTCGACATCTAGCCTTGTGTCGTTAAATGGTGAAGTGGGAAACATTGTGTAGATTGGTCCTACCTAAGATTAGGACTCGACATCTATCTTAGTGTTGGAAATGTGTAAGCGACGTGTATGGTTTTCTCCGCCTTGAAAGGAGTTTTGTTGACTAGTAAAGTAACTCACGAGTAAGGTGTACTCGAGGAGTGGAGTAGGGCGAAGAGGAGCTTTGTGACCGAACCACTATAAATCATCGTGTCGGTACTTTCCTTTACATTTATGTCTTTACTATTACAGATGTATTTATATGTTGTGTGTTGTATGCATCTCATAATCTAAACATCTAAGTTGCGGAAAAGCTAAGGCTTAGTACGTGTGTGCTTCGTGTTTAGATTATGGTCAAGTGTGCATCCTTTAGTCTAAACATCTTAGTTGTGGAAAAGCTAAGGCTTAGTACGTCTGTGCTTAGTGTTTAGACTATTGCTTGATGTACACTTGATTTGATGTGTTTGTGTGTTTCCTTACTTATAGTTATTATCTATTACAAACACATCTCATATCTTGTTAAGCTTAATCGAGAATTTGATACAAAGGATTGTCAAGGTTTACAATGTATCAATATTTGGAATCCATTGTAGGCGGTTCTTTATTGAACCCTCGGTTCTTTATTAACAAGGAACCTCGATGATATTTAAGGAACCGCGGCCAGTGGAGCAAACGAAATTTTTTGCAAATTGAACTAGAAATTATTCAACCCCCCTTCTAGTTTCTACAATTCCTTCTCTTTGCAATGTCCTTAGTTGAGACAGCTCTCCCATGTGTAGGTTGTTCTTTTCGAACCTCTTCCGTTGAGCCTGGAGTTGATCTTAAAGTAATAGCAGCTTGAATCTTGGCAGCCTTATCGAATGTGTTTCCATATTCAATAATTTCCCATAGGGTGTGGTTATGGATTTGAAGGTACTGCTCAAAATTGAACTTCCATAGCTCAAAGTTGTCAGGGTATAGCATGGAGATTTTTAGGTTATGGCTTGAGGAAAAGCTCAACTCTGGAGTAGACATATTGTCTGGTTTTTAGGGTTTCTTGAAAAACTAGGGTTTTTGGCGATTTAGGGTTTTTAGGGTTTTGTGTTCTTTAGATCAAAGTTCCTCAACAAGCTCTGATACCACTTGTTGATCCCAAACTTAGATGGATTTAGCTTTGTGTAAACGAGATTGAATCAAGTTAAACACTTAGAGAAACTTTGTTATATATGAGACAATCTAAGTATTATGCGGAATTAATACTTAGAATAAGAACACACAAACATAATAAACCAAACTTTCACTTTAATTGATAATCGAACTTGCGTACAATGAAAGTGTAAAACATATATTGAACTAAAACCTAAAGGCCTCCTTTTATAGATTAAGAAACCTTGTACAAGAATCTGCGTATCAGCTATTTTAGGTAAAGATAAACATAAGAAATACATTGTCGAATATATCTTTACTAGAAACATAAAACGTGTAGACTAAGTATCCTATCAGTGCTTGACTTCATCTCATCAACGCTTGACTTCTTCTTGTCAACGCTTGACTTCTTCTTGTCAACGCTTGATCTGACAACGCTTGATTTCTTCCTATTAACGTCCAATTTCCTCTTGACAGCGTCTAAGTGTCTTGGGTTCATTTTATTCCCAACAACACCATCTCTATTTTGTGGTGGTTTTACACTTGTTATTCAATCACTTGTTAGTGGTGATAGGTATAAGACTTGCGGTGAGAAGGATATTCACTTGAATACCTAGTTGTTAGTTTGGGGGATTTTGGTATTGATAATAACCTGGTTTTAGATTCGAGTTCTCGAACACCTGTTTATTCGATCATACCACCAAAGGTACATGTTCTAATAATTTGTTTCATGGACTTTCGTTTATATATATGGTTAATATGATTACCATGCTCCCGCTTCTTGGTTTATTCACTTGTTTCAAAAGAGTTTTGATCATGTTATTTGAGTATCCATCACAAACACAAAAACCCTTTTACTTCTGAGTGTTTAGGTTATTCTGTGTATGGGTAAAAATTATAAATACACAACATACTATATAAAATGGTCCATTATACCCACTGAACTTTTTTATGTTCGATATTCCCATTTGAATGGAAGAATTACCTTTGACTTAACGGAAGAACAGGTTACCCTTAGTACTTTCGTTAAGTTGGAATTTAGTTTTACAATTTTAGTCCTTTCTTTAACTTTTAACATCATCATCTTCATCACGTTCATCATCTTCCCAAATCCAAAATCCAATCCCCTGATCCAAATCAAATCCCAGATCCAAAATAAGTACGGTGGTAATTTCTACTGACAAATATTGGAAATGATGCAAATTGAAAATAGCATTTGTAATGTTTAGTCTAACTTAATCTTTGATTCAGTCTTACTTTACCTTTTTTTCTGCTGTATTCTGACCTGTTTCCAAACTAGAGATAATGTGATATAAGATTCTCTCATTTCCTATAGTTCCATAGCTGATTACCAACAAATGAACGATTAAAACTATGAAATAAATTATGTAATAAAAAAGAAGCATGTTATCTGGTTACATAAACATCTTCAGGAAATGCTTGTTCATGTCTTCCAAGAATATATGTTTACCAACCAAGTTCTATAGTATAATTACGTCAATTATACAATTTGACTACCATCAATCCCAACCAAGTAAACCGCACCTATAACATTCATGAAATCAGTAACTATGATCTCATCCTACAAACAGCTTATGGACACGCGTTAACCACATCCTAGAACAAATTTTAAGAACTAAATTTTTTTATATAATTTGTTTCATAGTTTTAATCGTTCATTTGTTGGTAATTAGCAATGGAACTATAGGAAATGAGAGAATCGTATATCACATTATCTCTAGTTTGGAAACAGGTCACAATATAACAGAAACAAAAAGTAAAGTAACACTGAATTAAGATTAAGTTAGACTAAACATTACAAATGCTATTTTGAATTTTGCATCATTTCCAATATTTGTTAGTAGAAATTACCATCATACTTATTTTAGATCTGAGGATTTGGATCTGGGGATTTGATTTGGATCTGGGGATTGGAAAGGAATAAAATTGTAAAATTAAATTCCAACTTAACGAAAGTACTAACAGTAACCTGTTCTTCCGTTAAGTCAAAGGTAATTCTTCCATTCAAATGGGAATATCGAACATAAAAAAAGTTGAACGGGTATAATGGACCACTTTATATAGTATGTTGTGTATTTATGACTTTTACCCTTCTATGTATTCATCTCATGCAAAATTCTGTATAAAGAGTATCATCTTCTTTTATTAGTGGATTGCATCAATATAGGCAAACGAATCTAGCGAACTCCTAATGTGGTAGAGGTTAGCTATCTATCTATTACTCTACCTGTCCCATTAGATTGTCCTGCCTCTCTTTTATAGCTTTCAGCCTCATCCTTTGGACTTGGATTCTCTGTTGAATCGGTTTGTGCTCTTGCAAGCTTATCCTCTTATGGTTTTCAATCCGCCTAACTTGGCTATCGCTTGTCAGCTTCAGTCCCTGTTAATTCAATTCTATCTGCTGATTTCTGGTTCCACCCTAGGATTCTTCCTTCAGTTCATGGATATAATATAGGATGTTGATGGAGAAAAATGCAAATAGCCATGACCAGAAAAGCTAGTGAATGGAGCTAAATTTGCAAGAAAAAAAACACACATGAACGCAAAGAACACCAGGATATGGTGATTGACGATGAAACACTTTATTGGCTGCTTATAAGTTACTAACACAAGATATACAACAGGATACGAAATGTGAACTTTTATGCAAAAAACGTAATTGTATAACAGCAGAAGAAAAAAGACAATTGTTGTAAGAACGAAAACTCTTTCCCGAAGCAGGGTGGCTAGAGTGTCGTGCTGCTCATAGTTTTGATATACAAAATGCAGTGAGAGAATATAGCTTCTGATAATGTAAGTACCTGTTGTCCCATATTTTTATAGATCTAAGAAATAAAGAAGAAATTAGATGAAAGTAGATGAATTTTAGAGAGAAAAAAGTAGAGAGAGACAAATGTAACCAACCACCTCCTAACATGCTAGGAGGTGGGTATATATAGTCCACCCACATGCGGGCTTATTTGGGTTATATATTGATGGTTTGGGCTTTCCTTTTAGGCTTTAGTTCCTTAAACATGAACTTTTAGCTTAAAGTTAAGCCTGTAATACACGACTAACCTACTACCTATTACAATATTCTAAAATACGATACATAATAAACCTATGACCGAACATTCTTGTTTGACTCAATATTTTGAGGCTAACAATCTCCCTCAATGAGAGGTCATTCACCTTCGACATTTGGAGATTTGTAGAGATTACTAATCTCGCCATAACTGATTCTTGAACGTATAATAGTAGTCTTGTTCCTTCATGATGTGATCTTTGAGCCTTTGTTGTTGTCTTTCTACTTTGTCTTTAAACTTGAGATCTTCAAACCATCCTTGACTTGTCTTTGCCATCTTGTGATCTTGTGTCTTCATTCACATACTCACACTATTCATAATCTTGAAAGCTTACTTTGATCATCAGAGTTGCGGAAGTCTTTAGCTTTCTAGATTGTTGAATATGTCTTTAGGCATGAGTATGTGGTTTGGAATCCTTGACTTTACTGAGTACACCGTAACGTCACCTTCTCGAGACAAAACATAGACATGGACTGAATGGCTTTGACATTCATCCTAAATCAGTAGCGTTTTTACTTCCGGTCGGTGAAGACCGTTATACGATATTAAATATCGTACTTGTGATTAGGTAGATTCAATCAAGAATCTCCTAGACAGGGTTTCACAGTTGTACTAGCCATTCTCTTTACTCGACCGTCTCAAAGCAAGACTAAGAACGTAAAGAGTGAATCAATTGGATAGGTATCCGCTTGATTAAAGTCGTCAATTCAAATTCCCGAAACAAGTTCGATTCATAAAGAATCTTACCATTGTTGCTTTCCAGTTGACACAAGCTTGATCCATAAATAATCTCGTAAGTCACCTACCGTAGCGCTGTTTGAGGTTGACGCTAGAAGGATTTCCAGCCGTCACTGTGAATATTAATGAATATCACTCTGAATATTCTGGAAAAACCATAAAGATATTGCATAGAAACCTGAAACGAGTTTGAATCAATTAAGAATAAAACCATTGTTGCTTTTCAGTTTTACATATGTTCAATTCATGGAGAATCTTACACATGACCTACCGCAGTGTTGTTTGATGTTAACACTAGAAGGATTTCCACTCATCATTATGAATACTAAGTAGTATCACTCTGAGTGTTCTAGCAATATCGCAAGGATATAGCGTAGGACTCTCTTGTTCGTCATCCGTGTGTCCTAACTAGATTTTATTGATCTCTTGGCTCTAGACTCGATTTGTGCACTTTAAGTGGTCGGAGGCTGGAGCAGATGCCACCTATTCAATATTAACTATCTCGGAGTGAGAACGTCAATAGAAGTCATGTTGTTCTCCGTGACAATAAAACAAACTTCTTTTAAGAGAAGCCTGAGTCAGCTGGGGAAGGGTTGTGCATTACATCACTGGGTCCATGATGTGTTGTCTTCATGATGTGTTGACCCGGTTTCTACCTAAGTTGTATGGAGGGCTAATTTCTTTTTACCCTTTATCCTTACATTTCTTTTTCATTCTTGAACCCCTTCAATGCTTACGAAGACATCACTACTAGCACCTTGTTGTGATTGTTCCAGTGCTAGCATCAGTACTTAGTCGGCATTCAGCTACGTTCACATTCTACTCTATCTTTCATAAGGACTTCTAATAATCTATTGGATTATCCCTGGGACTTAAACCTAACCACCATTTTGACACCAATACCGTCTTGAATTAAATATGTTGTAGGTATGAGATTGTAACAATAAAACCACTTGAGAAGTCTAACACAGTGTTTGAAAAACTTTTAACACCTTGCTAGTTTTGTCGTTTCAAAAATGCTCCCCCTTCATATGTGCATCGACTATCGAAAGTGTTTCGCA
Organism: Glebionis coronaria; assembly: GCA_025667525.1. Taxonomy (NCBI): domain Eukaryota; kingdom Viridiplantae; phylum Streptophyta; class Magnoliopsida; order Asterales; family Asteraceae; genus Glebionis; species Glebionis coronaria. The sequence continues at coordinate 414,704,318 of CM046881.1, forward strand.
CATGTGGGTAAGAGTAAAGTGCTTGAGTCTTAAATATATGTTTCATATATTAGATCACATTTTAATCACATTTTCTCTCCTATCTCTAATATATATAATCGTTTGATATTAGAGATACCAAATTTGATTAAAATATAACACGAAAAATAGTCTTGAAAACTTTCGGGAGAAAAATGTATCTAACTTGCATGAATTATTGGAACATATTTATGTAGTGTCGAGCACACAATTTTTAAAAAATTTTGAATAATGACTGAAAAACTCTTGAAAAAATTGTACTCGAAAACTACATGTTCGTGAACACATAAAAGATTGTCGTTTAAGAATGTGCTCACGAACATCAAAGCTTTTTTATGTGAATAATACCAAATGATACTTACACACAATGTGTTGGATACATAAAAAAATTGTCTTGACATAATATATCCAACAACATTAAAACTTTGATTTTGGAAAGCTCCCCCTCAAAAATTGATCCAATTGAATTGTCATTTTGAGGATATGATCCACATTTCGATTTTTGAGGATAGGAGTTGTTGAACACACAATTTTTAAAGATTTTGAATAATCATTGAGAAATTCTTGAAAAATTTGAGTTCATCGCTTTTTGAAAAATCTCAAAATTCCAAATTTTTGAAGAAATGGATTTTCAAAAGCATAAACTTGAGTTCACAGACTTTGAATGTCTTGACGAATCCAATCAAGTGTAAGAAAATTTCTCTTCTTTTGATGAGGTAAGGGCACTAAAGCATACACTCCCCCATGAATATAGATCCGGGTTGCAATTTAAAAGTGATTACAAGCCATTATGTTGAGCTCAAAACATTGAATGTTTTGTGACAAGCTCAACCCAAGATAGATTGCTCTACCCGTTGTTGGAAAAATTGTCCAAAATATACATTTTCCTTTATTAAAATAAAAAATGACATGTTTTGAAAAATATTTACAACTTTCATTCGAGCTTTATGTACACACCCGTGTCGTTATTGAGCGACGTTTCTAGGTATGTCCATATTATCGATACTGAAAGACATGTCGAGAGGAATACTTTTGTATTTTGAAAGATTTTTCATTTTTTATTTTGTTTTTCTATGTTTTATATTTTTGTATTTTGCTTTTCCATAGATATACAAGTAGATGTTTGATAGATGAATCAAGCAGGTACCTTTGCCAGAATTTCCAAGTCTGCTGGAGTCAAACATCTCATACCAATTTGCCTAACGAGGTACTCAAACCTATCTTTCGACAAAGCTTTCGTAAACAAGTCGGCTAACTGATAATCCGTTCCGAAAAAGTATAATTCAACGATACCGCGTTCAACTTGTTCCTTTATGAAGTGATATCTGACATCAATGTGCTTCGTTCGAGAATGTTGTACTAGATTGCAGGAGATGGCTATGGTGGACTTTGAGTCACAATACATAGGTACTTTATCAAAGTGGAAGCCATAATCCGTGAGTTGTGTTCTCATCTAAAGAACTTGAGCACAACACGCAGATAGAGACACATACTCCGCTTTGGATGATGATAATGACGTGCAATCCTGCTTCTTGGAAGACCATCCCACAAGCTTATCTTGACCTATAAATTGTGCACCACCAGAAGTACTTTTCGAGTATCAAGACACCCTGCATGATCATATTCTGAATAGGCCGTTAGAAAGAAATCGGTTTCCCTCGGATACTAGAGTCCCATGTGAATGGTATTCTTAAGGTACCGAAAGATCCGTTTAACCTCCTTGAGGTGCTTTTCAGTGGGTCGTGCTTGATATCGTGCATAATAGCATCTAGCATGTTAAATATCTGGTCTTGTTGATGTTAAGTACATGAGGGATCCGATCATGGAACGTGTGATAACCCGAACCCGTGGTCATTATTTAATTATATTTTTACGTATATTTTTTATATTTTTGACGAAATTGAATGTTATGATGATTGGTGATTTGAATTGAACGAATGTTGGAAGTTATATTTTTACGTTTTGACGAGTTGCGAGGATGATTAGTGATCACGATATCAACGGATGCCCGAAATTTTACGTTTTATTTTTAGTTATGACGATGTTTGATATTTTGACGTTTTTATTTTTAATTTCGTATTAAGTCGTGTCGGGACTATATAATATCATATTCTGTGTGCGTTTTAAGTTTTGAGAAGTATTTTTATGAAACCCGAGACCCGTAAATATTTTCAAAATTGACTAATAGTCATTTCATGCTTTTTAAACAAGTATTTGCATTTTAGTCCACAAGAATCACAATTGGCAAAAACTACCCTAAAGTTTCCACATATAAATAGACAAACTAATATACAAAAACACATAATAAACCACTAACAACAAAAATCACCATCATCTCTCTCTCACCCTTAAACATGTCGTCACCCCCATCACATAAAAATTCATCATCATCTCAATTTTGAGTTTGATTCTATAAAATCTAAACAAAGACCCATTCTAGTCTCTTCAATCTCTACATATTGGTATAAAATTTACCCACATGCAAGCACTTTTTGTAAAAACTCATTTTTGGTGAAAATCTTATGTTTTGATCTTGTTTATTAAGTTGGGTTTTATATGATTTGATCATCTAGGATGATATAAGATGTTAGTATTAGAAGTAGTAGTATTAGGATGATTATAGTTGTAAAAATAATGTTAAAATAGGTGAAAAATTTGATTTTGGGTGGTTTTTAAGAAGGTATTTAAAGATACATTTTGGAAAACTTAAGTTTGAGTATGATATGAGTTTAGAAAATATTGTTGTAGAGGATTTAATAAGCTTCGATTTGGTATAAAGTAGAGCTTCTAGCTCCAAACGAGCGAAAAGTTATGATAGTTTGATTATTCGTGTAGCGAGAGACGAGTATCGGCACAATATATAGTTGTTGTCGATATTTGGATCGAATCCCGAAGACTATAGAAAGGATTATGAAATGAGTCAAGGACTGATGAAGAAGTTTAGACATGAGGATGTTGAGTCTATTTTCAAACGTAAGTGTCGGTTTTGCAAATGGAGTCGTTTATAGAGGTCAAAATAACTATATGAGTCGATAACGTAAAACTGTCTGGTTTTTGTAGTTTGAAGATGTGTCGGGCAGGGAACCTTAAAAGTAAAATCTTTTAACCAACTTTTGGGAGGACATTCTATATATAGTAAGTGAAGTATCTGATTAGTATCGTAAACATTTGACGTGCCTAAGTAAGAAAAACAGTTTGAACGATTAGTATATATATATATATATATATATATATATATATATATATATATATATATATATATATATATATATCGACAGATTTTTAATAAAGGAAATAAATAAAGTAAAAGTGTAATAGGTGTATATATGTAGGAATTATTTAAATGAGAATGGTGTGAGTTTAATTTTGACTTTGAGATATTTATTTTATTTTATTAAGTATGAGATATTACTTGAATATGTTATTAAAGATGCGTGTTTTATTTTGATAGATTGTGAATTTCATGTTCGCCGGGTATATTGAAAGTCGTCTTACTATTGCTATTACTCAAGGTGAGTCTATAGCCTCTCTTTATACTATTTTTAATGATTTCAAAACCCGCGAGGGGGATACATGATATTTGAAATAAATGAACACATGTCATGAATAATTGTTGGACCCGAATGTTGCCTTTGTTGCTTGATGTTGCCTTGAATTGTATAAGTACCTATGTTGCAAAAGTCCCTAATTTCATGAACTGTTAACTATGTTCTAGCTCTTTGTTGTGAGTTGGTAATAGCCGCTTATTCAAATGATAGTACTATTGGGATGACAACCCTATCTGAGACCAGGGCTTTACGCTGAGTAACCTCTGGGAAGGATAATTTACGAGAATGAGAATGTGGTATACTTGCAACTGATACCCTAGTAGGGGCAATGAAATTCATATAGTCATGCTGGCATTTGGCGTGGGTGACTAAGTGAAGGGGTCGGTTTCATGATCTTAATACAATTCATTAGCTATTGCTATAAGATGAAATGCCTGATTAATAGATTGTATGTACAGCAATTCTATTAAACGATTATGATTGATTTTATGATGTGTTAAATGAGTTTTGTTAAACCTATAGATTCACTCAGCATTATTGTTGATTTGTTTAAGCATGTATTACAGGTAATCTGATGAGTTGATCAAGGAGCTTGCTTGGGAAGGTTGCGGTGTCGCTTTTTTTACTGTTGTTCAGTCTGAAACCGTTTTCTTTCCCTGTCATTATTAAATGTTATCTTTTGTCTTCTAAAATTATAAAAATCATTTTGAGTATTTTATAGTGATAAAAAGGCTTGTACTTTTGGGATGGTATTTTGAAGGGACCGAAACGCTACTCTGATATTCTTAAAATTTGTTTATTGGATTGAAAACTTTAGACTAAAAGATTGTATTATTTTGTCTTATATTCCAAATGTTTTATTTTTATATTGTTCTAATTGTTTTGGTAACAAGTTTTGAGTTTAGCACCCAAATGTGTATGTCTGTTGCGCAATGTAATTTGGGGTGTTAAAGATTGGTATCAGAGCTTTTAGTTATAGCGAATTAGGTCGATTTTTGAAAATGTCCTAAACTATAAATTTGGTGTCGAAAGTATTTTATAAAAGCAATGCAACTTCTCTTCAAGGCTCTGGTAAGATTATTTATTTAGTTATGCTTTATTATTATAGATGTATCCCTCAAAACTGTTCTGAATCCCTGAGTATTTATTAAGTAAATACTATGATAAGGTATTGGTATTAATGAAAGGACGCGGAGTGCTTTCATTATAATTTCTTTTTATGAGTATTGCATAATTATCATTTGCATTGCATCGCATACATATATATTGGTATACGTAAATCATTTGCGTTTGCATGACCATGAATTGCATATATATTTTTGAATAATGACCTTATGTACCCTTGAATTTTCTGTGATTGCAGAAAAGGGTCGATATACCACCTAATAGCAGTAGGCAGGGATATGTTGTAGGCAAGCCGGGTTATCTATTTTCATGGGGTAATGGTAAGAATATGTGTGGATGGTTAGATGACGAGGATGATAAGGACGATAAGAATAATTTTGAGGAGTCTGAGAGTGATAATTTAAGGACTGAGAGTGAAGTTGGAAAGACTGAGATTAGAACTGAGGTAAGAAGTTATGGAACTGACTTTAAGACGTATCAGGAAGAGAGAGATAGGCTACGCAGGATAAGTGATTATGAAGCTCACCTTAGGCCATATCTTGAACCGTATTGGAAGTTTCAGGACAATGAGAAGTATGTTGATTCACACTATATGAAGTATCTGTCGTGCCAAGGTGCGTATCTGAAGTATGGATTAGAGGATCCGTCGTGCTATGATCCAGAAAGGAGGTGGAGCAAGTTGGAATCGGATGAGGACGAAGCAGAGACTAGCCAAGTTGGAGAAAATGATGTGCCATGTCCTATGGAGCGATAAAGTGACGAATCTTTCTTGTATTTCAATTTATGTACTTGTTGTGTTGTATTTGTATTATATAGATTTTATGATGTAGTACTGTGATGGAACATTTTTGTTGTTTAGATTGATAAGGGTAAGTGACTGTAGTGACAGATCTTGTCACGATTTTCTTGGATTTTATGGATGCAATCTACTATTACACTTTATTATCTTGATGTGTCTTTATTATTTTCTTTTGTGAGTCGATTGGTGAATTTATGTAGTATCGTGTTGTTTGCACATGTAGTTTCCATGATATATGTTGATGAAAAGATCCTTCTTTCTATCTAGATGTGTATACTTATCATGTTTCTTTCATCTGTGATAACAGTAGAAAGAATTAAGTGAGATATTTTCTGTCATTAGTGGATCCCCACGTGACTAAATTTCTTGAAATATGTCTCCAAAATTAACAACCTCTAGGGTAGATTATATGATTATGGAAATAATTGTTAGAACGTTTGAAGCTGATTGTGCTACAAGGAATCGAGGTGCCGAGACTGAAGAAGTTGTTGCTCCAGTTGGAGATGTTGCTGCTGTTCTGCAAGATTGTAAATGATGTTTGCATGCTAGATTTCTAAGAAACAGAAGGGATGCGGTGAAGAGTATCGTACGATACTAAGGGTGACTGGAAATGTGCAACTATATGGACGAGTTTGAGTAACTGATGGATATGTCGAAACATTAGCAGTAAATTAGAATTATACAAATAGACGAAAGGAAATAGTAATTTAAAGGTTGATCCTGATTCGAAATTAAGTGTAGCAGAAAAGATAAAAAGGACGGTATTGCTGCGAATGCCAACAGGGAATGAAAATTTATTTCCTCTAACAGAAGATAAACTTGGAATTCCACAGTATAAGATAAGGAAGGATGGTATTAATGTTGTTACTGTAAATTAGGTAAGCAAGAGGAATTATAATGTGTAGACGATGTATTTTGCATCATATAGGTAATTGTATATCTGCTTGTCGCAAGTACGGACTAGCTGGATGTCGAGCTGTTGAGGGAAGAATAAGGAATGTAGTTATAGGAATTAGTATTCCTGGAGCAGTGAAATGTTTTCATTATGGTAAAGGAGTATGGGTAAAGGAATTGTTCAGATAATGGAAATCAATAAGGAAGGAATGTTGTTGCTGTTGCAGCTTATATCTTTGGAAATCCTGATAAGTCTTGAGATTCAGATATTGTAATTTGTATGTTCTTATTTAAAAATCATTGAGTTAGTCTATTGTTTAAATAATATATCCGATGAAATTTGAAGATGTTAGATTTTAGTTGACCTGAGGATGAGAAATCAACAAGAATCAGCAATTAATTGAAATGAGAAATTAATTGATGGAAAGATTGTTAATAATTATATACATTAAGAAGATATTTTCTGAACTTACGGAATTAGGTGATATCATACAATTAACCAAACTAGGGCTGTGTTGGAAATTACTGGAATTGAGGATGAAATTTATAGAGTATGATCAGTAAAGGTGGAAAGGATTGATTTGAAATTTTGCTGAGAATTGGGTACTAATTACAAGAATTAATAAGTGGAATTTCTATTTAGAAATTTTAATTGGGAAAAGATAAGAAGGTATGTAGAAGTAAACTGTAATCGGCCGTATTCTCAGTGCATTTCATCAGTAGTAGCCAAAAGGGAATGAGAAGACGAGTTTGTATTTAAGAATATTTTGTGATCGTCCTGCGGAATTGTAGAGTTCACTGTCGTCTTGGGAAGATGAAGCTTTGTGTTAACTTAGTGATGGAAGTTATGTAAGGTGCTTGTATATTTTGTCATTTGACATTGTTAGGAAATTGAGGATGGTAAGTCGATCAATTGTAAGGATAGGCGGATGAGACAACAAGAATAATCTGATAAGACTGGAAGGGTAAGTCATAAGAAACATAGTAATGAAAGCAAGAAAGAATCTGGATGTTTTGGGAGTAATATGATTGTTATGAGATTGAGCAAATTGATTACCAAGAATCGGTATCCATTACTGATGACTGATGTTTTGTTTGGTTAATATTAAGGAAGGTGAGGAAAGTATTTGATAACAATTGAAAAATTGTTAAGTAAAGAGGAATGGTGCGTGGAAATTCTTTGGATATGAATTTTAGCTGGAGTTGAGGTATATTCTAGAATGTGCGATTTATGGCTGAAGTATTCGTGGAAATATTGACTAGATTGAAGCGATTAAAGATTTGTCGATACCGACGAAGCCGACTGAAGCTTGTTAATTCCTTTGTTTAAGTTGTGTATTATTGAAGGTTTATCGAAAGGTTTTCACTGATTGCTGAACCATTGATAAAGCTGACAAAGAAGAACTAAATGTGTGAAACCCATTCATGCATCCAAGTTGTAGTTTTGGAGATCTGATCTTCGTTAGTTAAGGAATTTGCTTATGAACGCTGAGGATAGGTTGAGTTATGTGCCCGTAATGTCAGTATCGGAGGAATCTGAAGAAAATGTAGAGTTGCGGTGATGATATCTTAACGTTATCAAATGGTAGGAGAAAGTAATAAGTAGTATGTTGACTTAATTAGAGAAGCATAAGGGGAATTATATAATCTTGAGATTCGACGATGTGGTATCTATTTTGGAACTGTGAAATATTACTTGTATGGAATCAAGTATGTAGTAACTTTTAATCAAAAGTGATTATGATCACGAGATGTAATTTTGTAGGGCAAGTGTGGTAGTCGAAGTATTCAGTAAGAAGGAGAATGAAAAAGGTTTATAAGATTTTAAAAGTATTTGAGAGTTGAATCTTTAGTTTTGAGATTTTTGAATATTGGTAATAACAAGCAGAGTAGATGGATTGGAATAAAAAATTAGAATCGAATTGATGAATTAATGGAAAAGGAATACCAAGGAAAGAAGATCAACAGGTTGTCAGAATTTTAGAAATGGATTGGTAGTAAGGATGATTGAGATGAAATATTTTAGAAGAACAAAATGATTATTGTAATTATCTATTTGAAGGGGGATGTGTTAGGAATACAAGAACTGGTGGTGAATGAATTTTTTAGATCAGAGAGAATTCAGTTATTCTAAGAGTGCTGAGAGTGCTATATTTAGTATTAAAGGAATTTCATAAGTTAAGTATTGATGTATTCTGGTTGGGATAAGATGTATTATGATATTAGGAAAATGTATTAATGGTCAGATTTGAGTATAGGAAACTAATGAAGTTATTTAAACAATATATGATACAAGAAAGATCTAATGATGTAATATGGATGGTACAGTAGTTCATTGTGTAGTAATTGTTTAATCGGATGAAAGTGGAAGATGGGCATAGGAAATTATATGGTGACTGTTATGAGATGTGATCTATGAATGGAAAAGAAGGAAATCACCAGGAATTTAGTGATGAAATTGTCAATAACCCCGAGTCGTAGTATCAGTATTTTTGAATCTTTGGAAATCGATTTAAGAAGAAATGAGAATGGAATAAAGTTAGAATATAATAGGTATAACCCAGAGACTGAAATTAACTTTTAGATTTTAGAGATCTTTACAGAAAGTGAGAGGAATTGAGTCAAGAAAGAATATTGCATATTTTCGGAAATCAACGGATAAATTGAGAGTATAATTTGAACAATGGAAAAATTAGACTTGTGTAAATGCGATTGAAACTTGGGATGATGTTATCTTTAAATACTTTACTATGAGGTCAAACGAAATCCATTGATGATGGGTCTTTATGCGATGATAGTCGTCATATCAGTAATTAGGATGTGCAACTTGAGATTTTACATGGTCGTAAGTTAGGTTATCAGGATATTGGATTAGGAAATGAAATTGAGGAAGTGATGCAGAAGGATTATGAATGATGGAAGATTAGGATTATTGGGAGATGAAATCTGGAAGTTGAAATATGGTAGTACTCTTTGTTATGGTGATATTATAGGTATTGACTTGAACTGGTGTGAAGGATGTGAGGATTTCTTAAGGAAAAGAGGTCTCATTGGTTTTAGAGGTGAGAAATTACAAGTGTGTGGCGGGTCGAGCGTCGGGACGTCGCTCTCTTTTAGGAGGGTAAGATGTGATAACCCGAACCCGTGGTAATTATTTAATTATATTTTTACGTATATTTTTGAAATTTTTGACGAAATTGAATGTTATGATGATTGGTGATTTGAATTGAACGAATGTTGGAAGTTATATTTTTTCGTTTTGACGAGTTGCGAGGATTATTAGTGATCACGATATCAACGGATGCCTGAAATTTTACGTTTAGTTTTTAGTTATGACGATGTTTGATATTTTGACGTTTTTATTTTTAAATTCGTATTAAGTCGTGCCGGACTATATAATATCATAATTTGTGTGCGTTTTAAGTTTTGAGAAGTATTTTTATGAAACCCGAGACCCATAAATATTTTCAAAATTGACTAATAGTCATTTCCCGCTTTTTAAACAAGTATTTGCATTTTAGTCCACAAGAATCACAATTGGCAAAACAACCCTAAAGTTTCCACATATAAATAGAAAAACTAAGACATTAAAACACATAATAAACCACTAAAAACAAAAATCACCATCATCTCTCTCACCCTTAAACATGCCGTCACCCCCATCACATAAAAATTCATCATCATCTCAATGTTGAGTTTGATTGTATAAAATCTAAACAAAGACCCATTCTATTCTCTTCAATCTCTTCATTTTGGTATAAAATTTACCCACATACAAGCACTTTTTGTAAAAACTCATTTTTGGTGAAAATCTTGTGTTTTAATCTTGTTTATTGATTATATGTAGGTGTTTATGATCATATATATAATTTTTACTTGTTGCATGTTAAAAATTTTGAGTTAGATTTTATATGATTTGATCATCTAGGGTGATATAGGATGCTAGGATTAGTAGTAGTATTAGGATGATTATAGTTGTAATAATAATGTTAAAATGAGTGAAAAATATGATTTTGAGTGGTTTTTAAGAAGGTATTTTTAATCAGCAGCTAAAAGGTAAATTTTGGAAAACTTAAGTTTGAGTATGATATGATTTTAGTAGATATTGTTGTAGAGTATTTCATAAGATTCGATTTGGTATAAAGTAGAGCTTCTAGCTCCAAACGAGCGAAAAGTTATGATAGTTTGATTATCCGTGTACCGGGAGACGAGTATCGACAAAATATATAGTTGTTGTCGATATTTGGATCGAATCTCTAGGACTATAGAAAGGATTCTGAAATGAGTCAAGGACTGATGAAGAAGTGTAGACATGAGGATGTTGAGTCTATTTTTAAACGTAAGTGTCGGTTTTGCAAATGGAGTCGTTTATAGAGGTCAAAATAACTATATGAGTCGATAACGTAAAACTGTCCGGTTTTTATAGTTCGAAGATGCGTCGGGCAGGGAACCTTAAAAGTAAAATCTTTTAACCAAATTTTGGGAGGACATTCTATATATAGTAAGTGAAGTGTCTGATTAGTATCGTAAACATTTGACGTGTCTAAGTAAGGAAACAGTTTGAACGATTAGTATATATATATCGACAGATTTTTAATAATGGAAATAAATAAAGTAAAAGCGTAATAGGTGTATATATGTAGGAATTATTTAAATGAGAATGGTGTGAGTTTAATTTTGACTTTGAGATATTTATTTTATTTTATTAAGTATGAGATATTACTTGAATATGTTATTAAAGATGCGTGTTTTATTTTGATAGATTGTGAATTTCGTGTTCGTCGGGCATCGTCAATCGTTGAAAGTCGTCTTACTATTGCTATTACTCAAGGTGAGTCTATAGCCTCGCTTTATACTGTTTTTAATGATTTTAAAACCCGCTAGGGGGATACATGTTGTTTGAAATAAATGAACACATGTCATGAATAATTGTTGGACTCGAAGGTTGCCTTTGTCGCTTGATGTTGCCTTGAATTGTATAAGTACCTAAGTTCCAAAAGTCCCTAATTTCATGAACCGTTAACTATGTTCTAGCTCTTTGTTGTGAGTTGGGAATAGCCGCTTATTAAAATGATAGTACTATTGGGCTGACAACCCTATTTGAGACCAGGACTTTACGCTGAGTAACTCTTTATTGTGAGTTGGGAATAGCCGCTTATTCAAATGATAATACTATTGGGCTGACAACCCTATCTGAGACTAGGGCTTTACGCTGAGTAACCTTTGGGAAGGATAATTTAAGAGAATGAGAATGTGGTATACTTGCAACTGATACCATAGTAGGGGCAATGGAATTCATATAGTCATGCTGGCATTTGGCGTGGGTGCCTAAGTTAAGGGGTCGGTGTCATGAGCTTAATACAATTCATTAGCTATTGCTATAAGATGAAATGCCTGATTAATAGATTGTATGTACAACAATTCTATTAAACGATTATGATTGATTTTATGATGAGTTCAAATGAGTTTTGTTAAACCTATAGATTCACTCATCATTATTGTTGATTTGTTTAAGCATGTATTTCAGGTAATCTGATGAGTTGATCAAGGAGCTTGCGTGGGAAGGTTGCAGTGTCGTTTTTATAGTTGTTCAGTCTGAAACCGTTTTCTTACCCTGTCATTATTAAATGTTATCTTTTGTCTTCAGGAAATTATAAAAATCATTTTGAGTATTTTATAGTGATAAAAGGCTTGTACTTTTGGGATGGTGTTTTGAAGGGGCCGAAACGCTACTCGGATATTTATAAAATTTGTTTATTAGGATTGAAAACTTAGACTAAAAGATAATATTATTTTTTCTTATATTCCAAATGTTTTATTTTTATATTGTTCTAAATGTTTTTGGTAAAAAGTTTTGAGTTTAGCATCCAAATGTGTATTTCTGCTGCTCAATGTAATTTGGGGGTGTTAAAGAACGATATCTCGTTTGATCTATGGCATCACCCTCCAATTTAGCATCTAAGAATGTGGTTGATAACGGTGTCCTAACTGGGTCAAATGAGGTCATACCATGCTTTTTGATTATCTCTTGACAATACTTAGCTTGGTTAATAAAGATAGCACGTGGGGATTGGTGAACTTAAATTCCTAGAAAGAATTTTAGTTCGCCCATCATTGACATTTTAAATTTGTTGTGCATTAATTTTTCAAACAATTTTGAAAGTTTTGGGTTTGTAGACCCGAAAATAATGTCATCAACATAAATCTGCACAAGCAAAATGCCATCCCCAGATTTATATATGAACAAAGTTAGATCAATGGAACCTTTTGAGAAACCTTTGGATACCAGAAATTTCGAGAGCTCATCGTACCACGCCTTTGGAGCTTGTTTTAGTCCATATAGTACTTTGTGGAGATGATACACCTTGTCAGGATAATGAGGATTGACGAATCCTTCTGGCTGCGAGACATAGACTTCTTCCTTCAAATGACCGTTAAGAAACGCCGTCTTCACGTCCATTTGATAAACAATGAATCCCTTATGTGCAGCATAAGAAAGGAAAATCCTGACCGCTTCCATACGAGCCACTGGTGCAAATGATTCTTCAAAATCAATACCCTCTCTCTGGCCATACCCTTTATCCACTAGCCTAGATTTGTTCTTGATGATCGTGTTTTCTTCATCCATCTTGTTTTTCCAGATCCATAAAAGATTTAATGATGTTACATCGTATGGTTTGTCAACAAGTTCCCCGACTTTAAGTCTTTCAAATTGTTGAAGTTCATCCGTCATCGATTCAATCCAAGCATGATCTGCTAAGGCTTCTTTGATATTTGTTGATTCAGTTGTACTCACGGCGAGTACGAACATACAAACATCACCATCGGTTTCAAGTTGCCGTCTCGTACGAACAGGCTATGAAGGGTTTCTAATTACTTGAACCAAAGGGTGATCTCGGGTCCAATGATGTGTTGAATGGTGTCTTTGGTAAAACATATGTATATTTGACAGATCAATATGGCGAGTAGAAGACTCTCTAGTTTCGTGTATCGATGTACCGAATGGGTTGTGAAAATCGTCATCGTCAGATAATGCATCGTCTGCTTGATTTGTGTTCTTTGGAGCAATGACAGTAGCTGTGGATGTTGTAAGAGCAATAGTTGAAGTGATATTATGAAGAGGTAAATCTGTAGCAACCCGTGTTGAAGTAGATGGAGTTGTATCCTTTTGTTGACGATGATCGGTATCATCATTCTTATCATGAGTGATAGCGGAAGACTTCGATACAACATGTTTCTCCCCCGTGAAATATTCATCATACATTGGTCCATATAACATTTCCAACTCTTCAATTTTCGTGTTAACTGTCATATCAGCTCTTGGAACACTTTGTGGAACCAGCTTTGAACTGGACGGTTCATTGCTGTGGTCTTGAGTTATGAGTTTCGTGCGGTTGTGAACGAAATTCGTTTGTCGTTGTGGATCGGGACTTAAACTGCTTTGTTCAAGTTATCTAGACAAATTATCCTTTAATGATATTTCATCATTTGTTCTAGTTAATGACATTCAATCACAACACGAAAAGAAAACAAAACACTTAACGCTAAAACGATCCAATATAATTCACTTAAACGACAACGGCTAGTTTTGATTCTACAAAGACAAGTGATCACGGAGTGGATTTGGTATTCTTTATTTGAAGTTGAAGTGGGATTTCATGAAGGCGTCTACTTATTTCATCATCGAGCCTTCCTTCTATTTTCTACCCCTTTTCTTCAAACCCAGTCTATCGATTGATGACTTTGCTTAGGCGATAAAATTTATGATTGAGGCTTGAATTATCTAGTTTCCACTATCAAGGGGTGGAGGGTCGACGACATGAATAACTATCATTTTTGGGAGCTTTGTTGCAGTTCTCAGTGTCACACGCAGTTGCTCGTGTGGATAACTTCAAGAGGTGTTTAGAGACTTGTTTCTGCACCGTTCGTCAATCAACAAAAGTGCAAGCTTAAGTAACAAATTTGGGGGATTGCACTTCAGTCTCAAGTTTCGGATATCGGGTTTACTTCACATGTGGTCACGACAAATAGCCGAATGAATTCGAGGTTGGTAAGTTAGACAGAGAGAGAGATGGAATCAGCGATCAATTCCCACGAGGTATTTTTGAGCTACATAACGATAATGGTACTTCACAGTCTAAGCAAAAATTTTAAAGTTTCTCAATGACTTTCAAAACTTTTCAAGACATTTGCTTAAGACTAAGAACTTCTCGAGTATATGGACGTCCATGATAATGATGCTTCCGAGAGTTCGAAATCATCATGGGGGAAGATCGTGTACTTTGAAGTAATCGGATCAACTTCTAGGGGGAAGTAGTGTACATGGAATGGTATCTACTTCACTTTGTATGATTGTTCTGAAGTATTTTGTAGGTGTGAGAAGAATTGTTGTTGATTTCCTGCATGTTACCCCAAACGGATTATCACCAAAAATTAAACGACATGAAATAGTATAGAGGAAGTATTATTTGGTGTGGTTCTTCTACAAATTTCTGATGTCCACTTAAACCGATGAGCTAGAAGATTTTTCAAACTACATCAAAGCGTCAGAATCGACTTAAGATACAGATATTTGTTTGGGGGAAGCTGATTCAGAAACTTAGTCAAAAAGAAGTCTATGAAGTAAGTTTTTTTAAGACATGTTGCATGAATTGGGGGGAGGTTAATCCAAATCATGCATATTACAGTTGTTCCATAACAAACAAAGACAAAGAGGATTCAAGCTGAGGTATAAGTTATGAAGACCAGATGACTTAGAATACATCCTCAGCATTAGAAGCGCCTTGGAAGATTTTATTTTGTTGTATTTGTACTTGTTAGGAACATTGTAAGTAATTTCGTATGTCTCCACATTGGGGGAATATTGTAAGGCCTAAAATGTGAGCGCCATTTACGGAATTACAATAGTTTAATATAGCAGGGACTAGTATCGTTACTTTTTATAAGTGAGATACACTCGAGCTATATATACCCCTCCATACTTCCATGGAGGGGTGAGGATTGTCATTTTCTTGTCCTACTTTCTCTCTCAATAAAACACATACACTTAATAGTCTCTCTCTTTCTCTCTCTAAAATGTCTAAACATCTATTTTATCCTCCCCGACCTCCGGATCTATACCATGTTAGCTTGAATATTATATGATAACAGTACCATGAAAGAGATCTTTTTTTCGAAGGCTAAATTTTACTAAAACTCAACCCTAAAAATAAGAGGAGAGCATCACCATTCACCAACATACAACCAAAAAACCTCTAAAGAAGAGACCCAAAAGTACCTACAAGATTACAAACAAAACATAAAGGAAAGCAAAGAAAAACTCTAGCACCATCAGAAGCTAGTCAACTGCGAAAGTCAAATGAGGATAAATTTTTCCCACATATATGCCGAAACGTTTCGGCTATGGTTGTTTTAAGACATTAGTAATTAGCTCTAATGATAAATCTAAATTGTTGGTTATTGATTCACATCATTTGGTTCTTACCCCATGCAAAAGCTTAATCGGTCTTTAATTAATTAATTTTTTTAAAGGCATCTTTTATCACCAGCAAAACCAAAAAGAAGACCAACCCATGGGACATGCCGAACAACCAAATATAAGACCAAACCATACTCGGAGACAATAACAGGCCCTACACACAACTACATTCCAATATATGCTAGTAACCATAGCAACCTATTTAATACATGAGCTATGTGAGAATAAACAGGAAGTAATGCTACAAACCTAAAAGCGGAACGAACAAGGGTTGCCCACACAAAAATACTAAAACAAACAGAGCCAAACACCCGAAATGAGAAAATTGAAACTGACAGCCGGAACTAAATGCAACAAAAAGCATTACCCAGCACCAGATCATATATGACCACATTTTTGTAATCGCTCTAGCCACACTATCCATTGAAGGCTTTTTTTCCCTGGCCTCTGGTTGATCCATTCAAACGCCTTTAAAAACATGCTTTTCAACAAACAACGTAGTAGATAACGTTCGAATATTATTTTTTCAATAAAAGTCTGATTTAATGTATAAGACTGTAATGTCAACTAATATTTTCTGATATGTCACATGATTAATAAATTTTACAACCGAACAATGAATTTACTAGCCGTGACTATTTTATCTTTTCACAATAAGAAAGGCTAATATATAGCAAGATTAAACAGGGTTAAGCAATCACAAACATACTTTTGGTCGTGTATACTACAAAAGTATTGGTTTACAAATCACTCCAACAATTTGTACAAGGAAAATTAGGGAAGAAAGACGTAAAAGATGAGGTTAACCATGACCAGTACCATTTACCAACATGGCTTAGCCAAAGTATTATCAGATGCGTTCCATCACCAAAGGTTGAGGTTTTGAAACTCATTAGGCTTGTGAGAATTATTTTCATTAGAAGAAAGACAATTGGTGAGATTTTCACACTTGGTTGAAGAAGCACACAGATTATGTCATTCACAACAAACCAAAACCTTCTAATCCCCCCATTAATCCACCAATATCACCAATGCATCCGAGGGTCGAATTGAAATCCAACCCACCTGCTACTCCTTGCCCCATCTCACCACCACCCATCAATCCTTGAAGTAGTGGATTACCCCCACCGCCGCCGCCCATCAATCCTTACAGTAATGGATTACCAACACCACCCATCATTCCTTGTAGTATTGGATTTCCACCACCATCATGATGAGATGGAATTTATACATGATCTCATCGTTCTTTTCGGGCTTTAAATACATAAAATGTCATCAAAATATCATATATATGCTTGTGTTTGTTTACTTGTGTATTTTAGGTATGAATATCATGAAAAATACAAAAGATCACAAGAAACAAGGAAAAACGAACACGAGAAACGAAGCCGCATAATGAACCGGGCCCTAGTTTGTGATTTATCAAGGAAAAACCCTTGGAGACTTAAAGATGTACAAGATTGATCCCTCATTTATGAATAAATTACACTTAATACCCTTGTATAATCATATTTACAAGTTTGGTCCCTTAAGTTTGTCAAAATTGTAAAAAGGTCCTCCAAGTTTGAAGAATTGGCAAGTTTAGTCCTTCATGAAGTCAAAATTACAATGAAGACCCTTGAAAATATTACACTTCTAGTCCTTTAAAATTGGATTAAATATCAAAAGGACTGAAATTGTAAATATGCCAAAGTTATTAAAGCCCTAAATCCTTTTTCCAAAACATTTTATGGCCAATATCTAAATTCTGAAACTTATTTTACAAAGGGAAACGAGTTTGCAAGGCTAAAAGACTTTGTATACATCTTTGGCCAAAGTTTGAGGACTAAAGTTGGGCAAATGAAACATTTAAACCAGATTAATGCGCCAAACACCTTTACCCCCACGAAACTCAGATCAAAATTACTACTGTTCACCATTCATCCACCCAGATTTACCTCCCACTTAAACAAAGGGTAAATCCAAATTACCCACACCCACGCTTAATTCACACACATATAAACCTATCCCACGCTTGAACTCACCATCCCACTCACCAAGGACCCCACCCCATTCACCCGTCCACCAATCACATGACACCCTCCTCTCCAAGCAATGCCACGTGGCAAGATCAACGTTCCATACTTTTTACTTGGCCCCAAAGCAAAAATGAACAACTAGGATTGAATTGGACAACTCATCAACAACAAACGCGTCTAGAAGCTCAAGGGCATATTTGAGAATTCATAGCTAGGGTTTCTGATGTATCTTTCATTCTAGAATCATCTAAGTAGTCTATAAAAGGAGACCTCAACATGTGAGAGTCCCTTTGTTCCAGATTTTAGCTAAATCCTTGTGATTCCTTTTTATGAAATAAAAGTTTGAATTTCTGAAAATAGTGATTTACTTTTATGTTTTTGTAAAATTTTGGTGTTTGATTAGCTAAATTCTGAGTTCCATTATCTGTTTATTGGTTTTTGAGGAAAGGTTTTATGGTTTAAAACTCTTGTTTTCAAAAATCAGATTTTCATTATTCCTGATTCACTTTTGTGTTTGTTGAATCTTAGCAGGTACAAGGAAGCTGGTGCTTGTTTAGCTAGCACCTAAGCTCATACAATTCAAGGCATGGATGTGTGTCTTGGAGGTTCTAATCTCTAAACCTTTTTCATTTTTCTGAATATTGCATGATTTTTGTTGATTATGAGTATTTGATTGTGAATCTGTGTTTTTGTTGTTGAATCTGGTTACTTGAGGTTTGTTTGTTGATACTAAGTTGATTTGAGCCTGGTTTGTGGATTGAATCTAACAAATCCTTTGAAAAATTGTTAAAACAGTTTATTAAGGGGTGTTTGTGGTAACTGCATAAGAAGGTTTTGGATTGATTTTAGTAAGTGTTGGTTTGTGCTTTGTGTTTGTTCATGTGTATGTGGTATTATTGGACATTTTATTTGCAAGTTTTGAGGTTCTAATCACCTAAATCCAACAAAAGGCTATAAAATCAGTTATACTTGTTGATTTTGACTAAAATTTTGGGGACACCTAGATCTAAGGGTAGACTAAGGTTAACAAGCGCTAAATCTTAGTTAATTCAACCAGGGAAAGGGATTTGAGGTGTTAAAATTGGATTTGTGGTCATTTAGATCAGCAAACGGATTTTTGGGTAACCATATGTTCATCAGTATCTGTTTCAGCTTGGATCTTCTTCTAATATTTGAATCAGTGTTTGAAACATGTTTATTTGTGCTTCTTGGACTTAATTATAGCTTGTGTATGCATATGGTTCATTTTGGTTGGCTTATTCATTCTTAAACTGCTTATTTGTTCATATCTACTTATTTCCAAAGTCTAGGACATATTTGGTGACCGTTTGCTTATTATGTGCTTATTGGCTTGATCAATTTGTGATTTCTTGCTTGATATTGACTCCATAAAACTCACTAGTTGTAAGGGTTCCCTTGTTATCCATTGAATCCAACTGGATCTCTCTAAATCTTCAAGTCAAATAGTCAAAGCAGTGGGAACTCCTTTCCCCTGCTGCTAGCCACTACTAGTGTTATTTTACATTAAGCTTATCAATAAGCTGTTCTAGCTTATTTAAAATTGTAACAACTTTAATTTTGTAATAGTTGTTCCTTATTTGACCCATTTGTTCATACTGGAGCATTTGGGTGGTTGACTTTAAGCTTTGACTAGAAAACCAACTCCTTTGACTTTTACATAAGTGCTTATAAGCTTATTCTGTCTAGTTGGCTTGGCTTATTGAACTTTTCTTCATTTATTTGTCTTGATTTAGTCATTTAGAGTCTTTTGCAAGTTGAATCAAGGTCTGAGGTGGTCTAGAACTCCAAGTTGACTATTTTGTCTTTTAGTGGATTTTTACTTTGCTTATTTCTGGCTTATTGGTTGAGCTTATTGAAAATTTCTTTTCACAGATCTCTTAGGCATCTCAAAAGAAGGTTGTGTGTCAAATTAGAGCTTATGGCATTGGCTTATAGCTTAATGGGCCAAAAAGCCCATTAAGAATAATCTGTTGTTCAATTAAGGTGTGATAAGCTCACATTCAGCTTTTGGGCCTTCAGACTTTTGTGTTTAGAATTAAATTTTAAGCTGGACTAGTGATTTTCAGCTTATTTGGTTGAGTTGGACTTTATTCGGCCAAAAAGCCCAATAACTTTGGTCTGTTTTTGTTTTTAGCCCATTTTGGGGACCATTAGGGGTATTTTGCTAATTTCACTTTCATTTTCTGTTTATTTAGGTTAAAATAAACTAATTTGCAAGTTTTTATAAATTTTTATAATTTTTGGATTTTTTAATATTATTTTATTATTATTTTATTATTAAATTTCATTTTTAATATTTTTGCAACTTTTATATTTTTCTTAGGTCAAATACATTAAGTTAGGATTTTTAAACTCTTAGATTAATTTTTTCATCAATTTCTTAACTTCTAGAATTATTTTAATATTTTAATAGTTTTTAATCATTTAAAAATAGTTTTCCTTAGTTTAAAATTTCATAAAAATAGTTTTTAGTCTTTTTAAGTCATTTTAGAGGTTTACAAAGTGAAAAATCTTTATTTGGGCTTTTTAATAATTATTCTGATTTTTAGGGCTTTAATTAGCATTTAAAAATTAATATTTAATTAAATAAAAGGTTTGAAAAATTTTTGATCATTTGTAAACTCTTAGTTTATTTTTATTGATTTTTGGTAATTTTTTGGGAATTTTTAGAATTAATTTTTATTTTGTCACTTTTTACGGTTTTTAATTTTGTCGTCGTAGTTTAATTTTAATGTATCCGTCATTCTCTCTTCTCATCTTTTCTTTCTCAATATTAATCCAAAATCATATCAAGTTATTCACACACATATACCTCCTTGGGAAAGGAACTTATTTAGGTCAATAGTGCTTGATTTTCCTAGATCATCACTTAATACTTACCGCTCAAATACGCTCTTTTGTTTTCCTAAACAAGAGGTGTATTTTACCACAATCACTGTAACACCCCATTTTGGAAATGGAAATATCACAGTAATTATGGCGTGTCATCAAAGCATACAAGGTAAAATGGCTAAACATTACTTGACCATATAAAGGAAAATACCGGAATCAAACATCGGTAGTCCAAAAGTAAAGCTCATCACACACAACATAGTATAGTAAAGGAAAAGGACTAAACAATGTCCAAAGCATAAGTATCATAAAGAAAGGAAAACGCATAATGTAAAGAAGGCTAGACAGCTTCCAGTCCATATGCACGTACTCTTAGTGTCTACGAGCGTCCCTGAGTACCTGCCGTTTTAGGAACATAGAAAAGGAAAACGGCTGAGCAATACGCTCAGTGCACGGATATACAATAAAGCATGAATAGGATAAGCATATAACATAATAACAGCGGAAGAAACTAAGTCCCGAGTAACCTGGTTAAGTCTTAATAAAACTGGTTTTATAGTTTGAAAGTCTTATGTTTATCTTATAAAAACTGCTTGTCATATTTTACCACTAGCCAATATAGGTCATGAATATCCACCGTGCATGAATAATTGGAGGGGTGACCTCATCATGCAAATTAGAGGGGCTGCCTCTAATTTAATATACTGGTTTTATGGGTAGGAGGGATCAGCTCCTTGTGAAGGATGCAAGGCACACACCACATTCACCATGTAATCCTGAATAAAAACGTGTAACTAGGATGCACCCATACGCCCCAGATGATAAATATAAATAAATGGCCAAAAACTGAAGGGAAGCTACGAGCAATCACTCCGCCGTGGTGAAGTCATAACATCAGTGCCTCTAATGTTATGGTTCTGTTACCTCCATAACTAGGTGAAACTGGTCATGCATGTATATGGCTATAGGTAATCATATTTAAACATAAGAAATCAAACTCATACTTATACTACGGGAAAACAGTTGGCTGCATACGGGGAATCCTAATAAGGAAAGAATGTCCATACTGAAAGGACGGGAATCCGTACCTTATGTCCAGTGAACGAGAACGATGAACTGCGAGAATCCTACTTCCGAAACACTAGTGCTACATAAATACATACATGAAATAAGTATCTGCTTACTAAATACATAGCTAGTTTCATGTCATGTCTTAGCTTATTTTATGTGTTCTTACTATGTTTTACTGTTTAAAGCCTTAAACTGTGTTAAATCTTATATTATGTTCATTTTGATTAAGTATTTCTGATATTTCATGTGTTATTATACTTACTGTGTAATAAATAAGTAACTTTCCAAAAATAGCAGGTTTCCTAAAATAGAAAGTTTCCAAAAATAGAAAGTTTCTGAAAATAGAAAGTTTCCAAAAATAGAAAGTTTCCAAAAATAGAAAGTTTCCAAAAATAGAAAGTTACCAAAAATAGAAAGTTTCCAAAAATAGAAAGTTTCCAAAAATAGAAAGTTTCCAAAAATAGATTTACTGCTTAAAATAGATAAGTTTCTAAAAATAAAAAGTTTCCATAAATAGATTAGCTGCCTTAATTAAATAAGTTTCCATAAATAGATTAGCTGCCTTAAATAACTAAGTTTCTAAAAATAGCTGGTTTCCATAAATAAATTAGCTGCCTTATTTAATTAAGTTTCTAAAAATAGAAAGTTTCCATAATTAGAAATAAGCTGGTTAAATAAGCTAAGTAAATAAGCCTAAGTGTTTTCATGATTATTTTCTAAGTCATATGATATATTGTATAGTTTAATAATTATTTCATGTAATTTAATTAAACTATAGGTTATAATATTTAATTAAAGTATGACATGTTTTTAATTAAATATATTAAATACTTAGGTTAAAGTATGTATTATTAAATATTAATAATATAACCTAAGTCATGTTAATTAATTAATTATATCCATGGTTTTTAAATAATTAATTAATTATAAGTCTTAATAATATAAATACTTAGGTTAAAATAATTTCATGATTATTAATAATTAATTAACCTAAGTCATGTTATTAAATTAATCTCATCTTTTATTAATTTAATTTTAACATAAGTTTACAACATAAACAAAACTAACATAACCATGATCCGGATCTAAGCTTAAAAACATGAACCGCATGAATCGACACCGTACCCCGACCCAAATCGGGGTACCCCTTGCTGCCGTGGGACCCACACACACCAACCAAGACCAAAATGGTCTTGGTGGTGTCGGCTAAGCAAATCAAAACCCCCTTGGGGTCGGTTGCAGCCTGCGGCCCAAAACAAAACACCCCTTAATCGACCCTTTGATTTAATAAATGATCAAAACATGTTAGATCTATGTTTAATTAATGTGTTTTTATAAAAACATCACGTGTTCATAATTAATAAAAAGATTAATTAAAAAAGAAAATGTTTAAAAAGGTTTTACCGTATTCGTGGATCAAGGGAATGAAGAACAAACACGAACAAACAATAAATCAACAAGATCCAAGATCAAGGAATCACCTTGTTTGGTGATTGTAGGTGGCGGCACAAGGAGGAGGAGAAAAGGGAGGGTTTAGGTTTTTCTTGAATCTTCTGTAAAGTAATTTTTGAGTAGTAAAAATTACTTAACCCCCTTTTAGTAAAATTGGTAATGGGCTTGGCCCATTACCCTTGTTTTAGCCTCGGGTAGGGACCCCCCCCCCCCCCTCATGGGGTTCCCGTACCTCGTTTCGTGTCTCGTTATTTAGTTGGTCGTTTGTGTTTAATTATGTTCGTGTTTTAAATGTTCTTGTTACGTAAATACCATACTCTAATATATTTAATTACGCTCGTATTAAATATATATGCGTAATTAATAATAGCTCGTGTTTAATTACGCTCGTGATTTCGTGATCGTATGTTCGTGATTAATTATTGCTAAATAATTATTACGTGATCGTGCATATAAAATACTTATCGTGTTCTAACACGTAAGTAATACATAAACTCCTAACACGTAATCGTAATCATGCTATATTAGGAAAGTTTTTAACTAGTACGTATGATCCTAAGGGTACTATGCATGGTAAAAGCATGCGGGTTTTACAACTCTTCCCCCCTAAAAAGAATAATTCGTCCCCGAATTATAGATAAAGTAAATTGGAAAAGAAGAACATACCCGAATTCAAAATATGAAATGAGGGTAAGAAGCCCGGATAGACTCCTCCGTTTCCCAAGTGGCTTCCCGCTCGGAATGATCCCTCAATAGAATTTTGACGAATGGAATCGTCTTCTTTCTCTTGACTCGTTCTTGCCTGTCAAGAACTCGTTCGGGTTCTTCTATAAAAGTGAGATCTTCACGTATCTGTTCCAGTGGATACTGAACCATGTGAAGGGGATGATATTGATACCCTCTGAGTAAGGACACATGAAACATATTGTGCACATGTGAAAGCTGCGGAGGTAACGCCAATCGGTAAGATACTTCACCGACTCGTTCAATGATATCAAACGGTCCGATGAAACGAGGACTGAGCTTCCCTTTAATCCCGAAGCGTCTAACACCACGTGCCGGCAAAACCTTAAGGAAGACGTGATCTCCTACATTAAAGTGTAAATCCCTACGATGCTTGTCGGCGTAACTCTTTTGACGTGACCGTGCCTCCTGAATTTTCTGCCTAGCTACTGCGATCTTCTCATTTGTCATCTCTATGATTTCTGGTCCTTCGAGTGTTCGCTCGCCAACCTGATCCCATCAGATTGGGGCGCGACACTTTCTGCCATACAACATCTCAAATGGGGCACATTTGATGCTTGCGTGCCAGCTGTTGTTGTATGCAAACTCCACCAAACAGATGTATTCGTCCCAATCACCCGTCCATTCCAGCGCACATGACCTCAACATATCCTCCAATGTCTGAATGGTTCGCTCCGACTGTCCGTCCGTTTGAGGATGAAACGCCGTGCTAAGCTTAAGTTGTGTACCCTAAGCTTTCTGCAGACTTTTCCAAAAGCGCGAAGTGAATCGAGGATCTCTGTCTGAGATGATGCTGGATGGTGCACCGTGTAGTCTCATGATCTCTCGTCTGTACGTATTTGCGAGTTTACTTACCAGATCTTCCTTGCGGATTGGTAAGTAATGAGCTGATTTGGTAAGTCGATCAACGATAACCCAAATTGCATCGTGCTTCCTTTTGGTAGGCGGAAGACCGGTAACAAAATCCATGGTGATTTTGTCCCACTTCCACTCTGGAATATCTAACGGTTGAAGGAGACCGCCAGATCGCTGATGCTCGATCTTAACCTGCTGGCAGGTAAGACATTTGGAGACGTAAGTGGCCACATCCTGTTTCATACCACTCCACCAAAAGTATTGCTTGATGTCATGGTACATTTTAGTTGAACCAGGATGTATCGAGAATGGGGAGCTATGAGCTTCAGCTAACAAAGCTTCCCGAAGTTCTTGGTCATCAAGAACACAAAGTCTTTTGCCCTGCCATACGATACCATATGCATCTACTCTGAATTCTGTCTGCTTCTCCAAATTCTGTACTATCGCCCATATTTCTCCGTCATCCTTCTGAGCTTCCTTGATCTTAGATAGTAACTCGGGTTCTACTCTAAGATTAGCCCAGTAACCGTGCTGTCCACGTACCATGATCTTGATGTCTAGTCGCTCCAAGTCTCTGATGACTTCCTCTTCGATTTTAATGTCGTTGATCATTCCGGACTTCCTGCTAAGGGCATCTGCTACTACATTTGCCTTTCCGGAATGATACTGCAGATTAATGTCATAATCCTTCAACAGCTCTAACCATCTCCTCTGCCTCATGTTCAATTCACGTTGAGTGAAGATATACTTCAAACTCTTGTGGTCCGTGAAAATGTCACATGATTCTCAATATAAGTAGGTTCTCTATATCTTCAATGCAAACACGACTGCAGCAAGTTCCAGATCGTGCGTGGGGTAATTTTCTTCATAAGGCTTAAGCTGTCGTGAAGCGTACGCGATCACTTTCCCATGTTGCATGAGAACACAGCCAAGTCCCTTCCCCGATGCATCGCTGTAGATTTGAAATCCACCCGTACCAGATGGTAGAGTAAGAATAGGTGCAAATACTAGCTTCTGCTTCAGGTCTTCAAAGCTCTTCTCTCGATCTTCAGTCAGACGAATTTCTCCCCTTTCCGCATCAGTTTGGTCAATGGTAGTGCTAGGCGGGAAAAGTTCTCCACGAACCTACGGTAATAGCCAGCTAAGCCTAAGAAACTGCGGACTTCCATCGCTGATGTCGGCCTCGGCCACTTAGTAATGGCCTCAACCTTCGCTGGATCCATAGTGATTCCTTCTGCTGATACAATGTGACCTAAGAATGCCACCTTGTCTAACCAGAACTCACACTTGGAGAATTTAGCATACAGCTGCTTCTGGCGAAGAATTTGTAGTACTGTACGAAGATGGTCTTCGTGTTCCTCCTTGGACTTAGAGAAAATCAGGATGTCATCGATGAAAACAATGACGAACTTGTCCAGAAATTCATGGAAGATTCTGTTCATCAGATCCATGAACACTGCTGGAGCATTTGTCAGGCCAAATGGCATAACTACAAACTCGTAGTGGCCATAACGAGTACGAAAGGCAGTCTTAGCAATATCCTGCTCCTTGACTCATAACTGGTGATAGCCTGACCTGAGATCGATCTTGGAGAAGTGTTTGGCCCCTTGGAGTTGGTCAAACAGATCGTCAATGCGTGGCAGTGGATACCTATTCCGAATAGTAATCTTGTTAAGCTCGCGATAGTCTATGCAAAGACGCATACTGCCGTCCTTCTTCTTAACAAACAAGACCGGTGCGCCCCATGGAGATGCGCTCGGTCGAATGAAACCTCGTTCAAGAAGTTCTTGTAGTTGTTCCTTTAGCTCCTTCAGCTCTATTGGAGCCATGCGATAAGGAGCCTTGGAGATTGGTTCAGCTCCTAGAACCAGTTCGATACTGAATTCCACTTCTCGTGCAGGTGGTACGCCCGGAAGTTCTGCTGGAAACACATCTTGGAATTCCGACACTATTGGTTGATCCTGAATCGATGGAGATTCAGCATCCATGTCGTGAACCGTAGCTAGATAACCCTCGCAGCCATGTGACAGTAGTGCACGCGCTTGCAGGGTGGATATGACTTGTACAGACTGTCCGGGTATGAACCCATTATGAATGTACTCTGGTGCGTTGACATCACCGAAGATAACTCGATATGAATGGTAGTCTATAGTAGCATGATACTTGGATAGCCAATCCATGCCCAAAATCATGTCAAAGTCATTCATGTCCAGCGGAAGTGCGTCGACAGGTCGAACCTTATCATCAAATTCTAGGGGAAGACTCTTGTATACATGGGTGATTAATACAGAGTCCCTCAAAGGCGTGGAAATAGTAAGCCTATTTTCTAGTGGCAAGGGAGGCATCCTAATGTTCTTAGCATAAGCAGTAGAAATAACCGAGTGAGTAGCAACCGTATCGAAAAGAACACATGCAGCGCGACCATACATATACAAGATTCCAGTGATGGTACCTGTAGACTTGTTGGCCTGGTCTCGAGATGTCGTGTAGACACGCCCGACAGTAGGAGGCGGCTTGGTATCAGCATGTCCCAACGTACCCTCCATCTCGCCCTTACGGCAATCCTTCATAATATGGCCAGGAAGACCACACTTGAAGCACGCATCAGTATTACGACGACATGGTCCTGGGTGCCTACGGTGGCAAGTGGAGCAAAGAGGATGAGTGTATCCTCCAGCAGGTGCTCTGGCTGGCTAAGGACCTGATAAAACATTTTACATGAGACATACTAGTTGGGTACAAAGGACAAAGCGGATAATCGTAAGATTGAATACCGGTGATAGCTGGACGGCTAGGCTGCGAACCTCTCTGGTTCTGGTCCCTACCGTTTCCATGGTTCCTGGTAGAAGTTTGCTTAAAGTGTCAGAATATGAGTCATAACATAAAACATAAGGAATTTCGTAAGTATTAGGACCTGCTGTTGCTGGATTGCCCGGTGTTGTTATGGTAATTGTCATTACCGCCACGCCTATCCGTAGCAGATCGGTCATTAGTCTGCCCGTTTCCCTTGGGCTGATAGGCTGCTGCTGAGTAGCCGGCTGAGACCGGTCCCCAGTTTTCTGCCTGGAAGATACATTTAAAGAGATGAATAATTGACATATGGAAAGTATACGGATTGGTCACCGCTTGAATACGAAGGTTTACCTCTTGTCGGGTCTTTCAGCTTCCCCGAACTCATCTCTCTCCTGCAGCATCTCCAGTTTTCGTGCTGTATCGGCCACTTGAGCTACAGTATTGAACGTAGCACACACCAGATTGTTTGCGACCGATGTGCGAAGAGCCCATCTGAAGTGATGTGCCTGCTCTTCAGGAGTACCTGCTGTCGCACCAAGGAAACCAGCCAAGCAAAGAAAGCGCTGCATAAACTCGTTGCTATTCTCCCCAGCCCTCTGACGGATCCCATGGTACTCTCTCTTGAGCTTGTCCTGCTCAGACTTGGGAAAGAACTGCTCCATCACCTTGTCCTTGAACTGAGCCTAAGTCAAACCAGCAACCCACTCATCACCACCTTCAGATTGCATCAAATCTAACCACCAGTTGAGTACATCGCCTTCGAACCGATAGCATGCCAACCTCGCCTTGTATACGGGGTCACAGCCCATAGCGTTGAAGATCTTCTCGATGTGAGCCAACCAGCTTTCAGCATCGTTGGGGCTATCTGTCTTATCAAAAGCTCGAGGGCGGAGCTTGTTGAATCTCTCCAGCCATACTGCTAATGTCACTGGAGGAGGAGGAGGAGGTGGCTGATTGTACTGCTGCTGATTGTTGGCAGCTTGAACTTCAGCCTCGATGTCATTCCTCAGTTGAGGAAGCAAGGCTTGCATGGCAGCCTGAATTGCAGCATTGAGCTGCTCCTGTTCACGTGTGAGAACCATCTGACAGTATAACATAAAACATATGATTAAACAGTTAAAAACATAAAATATAAAATATATACATGAAAAAAAAATTATACTAAAAATTTCACGAGAAAAAATTTTATGCAAGAAAACTTTTTGTGTATGAATGCATGATGCAGTTTTATGAAAACTTTGTATGCTCGAGAGTGAACGCCTCTGGTCAGTTCACTCAAAACAAAAGACATATCGAGGGGATGCCTATGGGTCGGTCCCAAATCTAAAAGTTTTGATAAAACACATGCGACTAAATAGGGCCAGTCCTATACCAACCATTACTTAGTCAAAAACCCTGTAACAATGACATGTATATGTATGCTTAAAATGATGAATGCATGAAAACAACTGTCAGTTCTAGGAAGACCGTAGTGACTACCCACTAATCACAAGTGATATTTGAGAGCCTACAGGTCGAAGCCTTGTCTCTGATACCATAATTGTAACACCCCATTTTGGAAATGGAAATATCATAGTAAATATGGCGTGTCATCAAATCATACAAGGTAAAATGTCTAAACATTACTTGACCATATAAAGGAAAATACTGGAATCAAACATCGGTAGTCCAAAAGTAAAGCTCATCACACATAACATAGTATAGTAAAGGAAAAGGACTAAACAATGTCCAAAGCATAAGTATCATAAAGAAAGGAAAATGCATAATGTAAAGAAGGCTAGACAGCTTCCAGTCCATATGCACGTACTCTTAGTGTCTACGAGCGTCCCTGAGTACCTGCCGTTTTGGGAACATAGAAAAGGAAAACGGCTGAGCAATACGCTCAGTGCACGGATATACAATAAAGCATGAATAGGATAAGCATATAACATAATAACAGCGGAAGAAACTAAGTCTCGAGTAACCTGGTTAAGTCTTAATAAAACTGGTTTTATAGTTTGAAAGTCTTATGTTTATCTTATAAAAACTGTTTGTCATATTTTACCATTAGCCAATATAGGTCATGAATATCCACCGTGCATGAATAATTGGAGGGATGACCTCATCATGCAAATTAGAGGGGCTGCCTCTAATTTAATATACTGGTTTTATGGGTAGGAGGGATCAGCTCTGGTGAAGGATGCAAGGCACACACCACATTCACCATGTAATCCTGAATAAAAACGTGTAACTAGGATGCACCCATACGCCCCACATGATAAATATAAATAAACGGCCAAAAACTGAAGGGACGCCACGAGCATTCACTCCGCCTTGGTGAAGTCATAACATCAGTGCCTCTAATGTTATGATTATGGTACCTCCATAACTAGGTGAAACTGGTCATGCATGTATATGGCTATAGGTAATCATATTTAAACATAAGAAATCAAACTCATACTTATACTACGGGAAAAAAGTTGGCTGCATACGGGGAATCCTAATAAGGAAAGAATGTCCATACTGAAAGGACGGGAATCCGTACCTTATGTCCAGTGAACGAGAACGATGAACTGCGAGAATCCTACTTCCGAAACACTAGTGCTACATAAATACGTACATGAAATAAGTATCTGCTTACTAAATACATAGCTGGTTTCATGTCATGTCTTAGCTTATTTTATGTGTTCTTACTATGTTTTACTGTTTAAAGCCTTAAACTGTGTTAAATCTTATATTCTGTTCATTCTGATTAAGTATTTTTGATATTTCATGTGTTATTATACTTACTGTGTAATAAAAAAGTAACTTTCCAAAAATAGCAGGTTTCCTAAAATAGAAAGTTTCCAAAAATAGAAAGTTTCAAAAAATAGAAAGTTTCCAAAATCAGAAAGTTTCCAAAAATAGAAAGTTACCAAAAATAGAAAGTTTCCAAAAATAGAAAGTTTCCAAAAATAGATTTACTACTTAAAATAGATAAGTTTCTAAAAATAGAAAGTTTCCATAAATAGATTAGCTGCCTTAATTAAATAAGTTTCCATAAATAGATTAGCTGCCTTAAATAACTAAGTTTCTAAAAATAGCTGGTTTCCATAAATAAATTAGCTGCCTTATTTAATTAAGTTTCTAAAAATAGAAAGTTTCCATAATTAGAAATAAGCTGGTTAAATAAGCTAAGTAAATAAGCCTAAGTGTTTTCATGATTATTTTCTAAGTCATATGATATATTGTTTAGTTTAATAATTATTTCATGTAATTTAGTTAAACTATAGTTTATAATATTTAATTAAAGTATGACATGTTTTTAATTAAATATATTAAATACTTAGGTTAAAATATGTATTATTAAATATTAATAATATAACCTAAGTCATGTTAATTAATTAATTATATCCATGGTTTTTAAATAATTAATTAATTATAAGTCTTAATAATATAAATACTTAGGTTAAAATAATTTCATGATTATTAATAATTAATTAACCTAAGTCATGTTATTAAATTAATCTCATCTTTTATTAATTTAATTTTAACATAAGTTTATAACATAAACAAAACTAACATAACCATGATCTGGATCTAAGCTTAAAAACATGAACCGGACATGAATCGACACCGTACCCCGACCCAAATCGGGGTACCCCTTGCTGCCGTGGGACCCACACGTACCAACCAAGACCAAAATGGTCTTGGTGGTGTCGGCTAAGCAAACCGAAACCCCCTTCGGGTCGGTTGCAGCCTGCGGCCCAAAACAAAACACCCCTTAATCGACCCTTTGATTTAATTAATGATCAAAACATGTTAGATCTATGTTTAATTAATGTGTTTTTATAAAAACATCACGTGTTCATAATTAATAAAAAGATTAATTAAAAAAGAAAAGGTTTAAAAAGGTTTTACCGTATTCGTGGATCAAGGGAATGAAGAACAAACACGAACAAACAATAAATCAACAAGATCCAAGATCAAGGAATCACCTTGTTTGGTGATTGTAGGTGGCGGCACAAGGAGGAGGAGAAAAGGGAGGGTTTGGGTTTTTCTTGAATCTTCTGTAAAGTAATTTTTGAGTAGTAAAAATTACCTAAACCCCTTTTAGTAAAATTGGTAATGGGCTTGGCCCATTACCCTTGTTTTAGCCGCGGGTAGGGACCCCCCCCCCCCCCCCCATGAGGTTCCCGTACCTCGTTTCGTGTCTCGTTATTTAGTTGGTCGTTTGTGTTTAATTATGTTCGTGTTTTAAATGTTCTTGTTACGTAAATACCCTACTCTAATATATTTAATTACGCTCGTATTAAATATATATACGTAATTAATAATAGCTCGTGTTTAATTACGCTCGTGATTTCGTGATCGTATGTTCGTGATTAATTATTGCTAAATAATTATTACGTGATCGTGCATAGAAAATGCTTATCGTGTTCTAACACGTACGTAATACATAAACTCCTAACACGTAATCGTAATCATGCTATATTAAGAAAGTTTTTAACTAGTACGTACGATCCTAAGGGTACTATGCATGGTAAAAGCATGCGGGTTTTACAATCACATCACCACCCATCATTCCTTGCAGAAAAGGATTGGCTCCACCACCACACACGCCCATCAAACCTTGTTGTAGTATCTGATTACTCATGTTATTTGTGGCAGCACTAGGATTACCCATGATTTGTTGCAAATACATGGTTGTCGCTTTATTGTATTCGTCTAGAAACAAGGCCTCGAGAGAGACAGTAACACTTCTTGAACTTTGAGCGACCACTTGTTTTTTGGATGTTTCACACGAGACATGAGCATCATATCCGCATGGAACACACCTATATAGCCAGCAATTAATTGCACCAATTTCACCACAAATGTCACAAGAAAAAGCGTTACTCCCATAAGGTGGTGAAAACTCAAGTTTCAATTGATGAGCATGGCTCCCATGAGATATAAACAATGGTAAGGTAGCACACCCCACATGGATATTAATATCACAATCATTGCAATTGTAGACAAATCCGTCCCCGTGTTTGCCACAAGCACGGCAGGCAAAAGCGCCATTAGGTTTGTAGACTCTTGCAAGCAGGGAGAGAGGCTGGTTATGGTGGTGGTGGTGGTAGTAAGGATGGGTATTTTGTAAGGGAGTTGGGTGCATTTGACGTGAAGCGCGCAGTTAGTGCATGATGGTGCTTTGCATGAGTAGAATGGTTCGGTTCCTAGGGTGCTGTTACAAGTTGAACAAGATCGAGATGGCTGAGGGTTTGTGAGATGTAAAGGGTGTGGGTGGCTAAAGTGGTTTATAATCGCTTAGGATTGTCTCCCCATTTTAATCTTGAAGGAAAGTGATGGCTCTTTTGGTTGCTAAAGAAGGTTTTGCTGTGGTGTAGTATGTCATTTGAGGTTAAGTATATACCACCTTCATCACATAAAAGTAAACGCCTGATTAGGTATCTAAACTACTTAGAGACAAGGGTGTCACAACAAGGCACCCTCTTAAAATTTTTCCTAGTCAGCTGCCAACTCAGCGTCACATCACACCAACACAACTAACAAAAATACCCCTCACTCACAACACACCCAACCCCTCATCACTTGGGCCCCACCACTATCTTTTCTTTTTATTTTTTTTATTTTCATACAAACTAAAATTTATTTCATTCAAATTAAAACATTACAAATACAGAAATAAAAATTACAAATACGGAATAAAATTAAAAATGATACGATACGATACGGTACGGTTCGACAGAATTTAATCGGTTTCGGGATCCGAATCAGATTCTGATGAAATACCCCAAGAATTCTTGATGAATTCGACACTCTTTTCCCACTTGATTTGCTTCGCCAACTCTTGTTTCTCCCTTTCTTCTTCTGCTAATGCTTCACGTAATGCTTCTTCATCGTTAAGCAGTTGATGTTCTTGTTCCTCAGTAAGACGGAACTTAGCAGGTACCTAGTATTCTTCAACAGGGCTCTCTGTTTGATCAACAGTAGGAACGGATGATTCACCCATCGTGTTTGGGTAAGGTTGTGGAGGGTAAGGTTGTGGAGGGATTGTCTCTGGTACCTTTTCCGGTGTCGATGGGTTGCTTCGAGTAGCTTTTCGTTTGTTTTGTTTCTTGTTTGCAGAAGTGTTTCCTTGAGACATGTTTGAGAGTATGGTTTTATAAGAGAAAAAAAATACTAAATGGAAGTAGTATTTATAGAGAAAATATAGTCGTTGGAACCCATGTTCAATTAAAATATAGCCGTTGGAAAATTCAAAGTTAAACATAGCCGTTGGAAAATTCATTACTGAAAATAAAATTACAACATAGAAAATAAAATAACATTACTGAAATTAAAATAGTATTATTTAAATTAGAACTAGAACACCGAAATTAAAATTTTCTAATCCATTCTTTTTTAAATTCCATTTGTCTTTTGATTTTAACGCCTTCTTCAACCAAAGCATCATGTATTGCATTGTCTTTGTTTGATTCTTTTTCAAAAATTCGATTATCTGATCACGTCGCTCTTTTGGAATATCATTGCAATTTCCACATGCTTCCTGCAGTTCAAATTTTAAAGAGGATGCACTTTCAAATTTGAGGGCTAAATCCATAATCGCTTTCTGCCGAACGTTGTCTTCTTTAATTAAGTTAGCAACTAATGTTTTGATTTGATCATAAGTGTGTGGAGCTGCACAAGCCATTCTAGTAGTATTTTTTTGATTTTGGGAAATGAATATGATTGTTAAAATTTTTAAATGGGAAGAGTTTATATAAAGATTAAGAATATTTTAAAAAAACAAACGGCTATATTTACAAATAACCAACGGCTATATTTTTTACTCTTTCTCGTTGTTCATATTTCGCAAAACCGAAATCCTTTCGGCGAAATGGGGGTGGCGACAAGGCACGACGAGGGGCCACGTCGGCTCGACGAGGTACCCCTCGCCATGGTACCTTCCTCTCTTAGATTTTAAGTGTTTTACAATAAAAAATTGGTGTACTATTTTGGTGAGAAAGAGTTCTTAACTGAGCAGTATTTATTTCAATGTCAAGTAGTACTACGTATATATTATATTATATACTATAATACATTTATCACTAGGATTTGTGCTCGCGCTCCGCTGTGGTGAAGTGCGGGCATTTTTGGTAACATTTTGTGTGTTCAACACTCATGGGCGCACACTCTATCGACTCTTCAAAATGTGCAGCCTTGATTTTGGGCTTGTGGGTTACCGTGGCTATGTTTCTGCAATTTGGTCCATGGCATCAGTTTGAGTCTGTGGCAAGCTCTTCTATGGTATCGGCAGGTGGAGTCCCTGTTTAGCAAAACAAAGTGAAGAATTAGGTGTATGTGTGTAGTAATAATAATGGATTCATTGACATTAACCTTTCAAATGTAAAGGAATCAATCGTCGAATGTCTATTTATATAAATCTTATGTGTTTATTTCTAAAATAACTTTTTTATTTTCTAGCTTCTTGCTAGTTTTATATATGTCCGCCATTAGAAAAAAAGAAAAAGGTGGACAGTGCGTTATGAAGAAAGGGTAGTGATAACAATATATAAGATAGTGGATTAGTTGTGTTACAAAAGAGGTAGATAGAATCCCATGAAGGGCTGAGTTTTGTGTTTATGGAAATGTATCCTGCCTTGTGTGTTTTCAGTTGAGGGTAAATTATAGGAAGGCATACGTATAAGATAGTTGTACCTGGGTCTGTTTCCTGGATTGTATGGGCAGGAGTGACGGGTATATGTTGCTATTCATCTTTCCCAGGCGCGTCTTCTAAACTTTTGGGTTCCTCTAATTTGCCTACCGACTTTTGTGTTTCTATAGCTGAGCTCCCTTGACGGTCTTCTGAAGTTTTTTGTTGTTTCATAAGGTCTAATAGTGCGAATATGATTAAATAAGGTAAAGGTTATGTTGGGTCAAAAAGTTGATGTGGCAAAAAAACTCAAAAACGAAGAAAATATGAAGGCATTTGTCTAAGCGTTGACAAGTGTAATCCAGGCGTTGTCAAAATCAAATCAGGCGTTGACAGAAGTCAACAAAAGTCAAACGCTGTTGGAAGCTTCTATTTAGGATAAATATGCAGAATATATTCTGTATTAGTTATTTAAATAGAAGATATTTATGTTTATTCATATTTATCTCTTGTAAAACCCTAATCCTTACACTATAAAAGGAACCAAGGGTTATTAGGTTTTATATAACTTTCATTCACAATGTAAACCTAAAGCGTGTGTTGCACTAGACGTGGGATTAATGTATACACGTCTAGTGGTTGTTGATTATTAATATAATTAGCAACCCAATTGTTTAATTTATGTGTTCTTGTGCCTAAACGCCTTGTTAATGTGTCGTGTTCTAATTCCGCTTTGATTATCTAATCATATGAACATGATGCATTCCTAGTAGCTAAAAGATCGAGGAAACCAAGGTTTCCACAGTTGGTATCAGAGCCTCGTGGCTCGTGATGCTAGGACCAACAAGGTGTTCGTGTATTGTGAAGAAAAGAAAAATCCGTCTAGGGTTTTTCTGGACCATGGATTTTTCTGGACGTTTTTGTGTGCGCAACAGTATTCAGGGAGGCATAACTTTTTATTGGACCGTTGGATCGTCACGAAATTTATTGTGTGTGTTATATACACATACATCTAGACATCCACCAGAGGGATTGTCGATTTTTATCCCTAAGAAAAAGTTATTAAGCGTCAAAGTCAGCAGCAGGAGGTATGCAGTTTTCTGTGGACAGCCATGTTCAAAACACGATTTCTCCTTCGTTAACTGTTCACTTGTGCCTAGGATCTCACCGAAGGGATTTTCAATCATGAGATTTTATGAGAAAGTTATTTGAAGTTGAATTTGGTTGCAAAGATGGTATTCCACTTTTTTGTTTTCACATACAACAATGATTTAGGGTTTCTAAAAACCCTAGATCGTTTCTACCACAGAGAAGGAGAATGTTTGCAGCATGTTGAATTGTTAAAAGCAGCAAGAAAAAGGGTGTTACAAAACCCTAGGTCAATGTCGAAGATATGATGAATCAAGATTTTTCATTTTAGGGTTTTTCTTATGAAACCCTAGATCTGCAGATTATTTCATCAGATTTAATTGGGACGTTACTGAAGTCGTAAAGGACTGTTCTCACAAGGACATCACGTAATCAAAGATATTGATATGCATGCATATCTTTTATTCTTTGGACGATATATTGTCAAGACGTAATCAAAGATACTGGTTACCTATCAACTATCTTTTATTGCTATGGAATTAAGGATGCCACAAAAGGAAAGTTGATAAAGACGTGGGCTACTCGATTCTTATTGGAGGAAAATTGTGTGTTCACATGAATAAGTATTTGTGTTCACACGGTTACAGAATGTGATACAAAGTTATGTGTTCACACGATCATGTTGATACAAGAATTGTGATTGGCTACCAAGGAAGATGACAAAGTACTATGACGTGTAGATGGTACCATTCACAGTGGTGGTCCTGTATGATTAATTCGTGATTGGTTTGAAGAAGTCAACATGTAAGAAACGTGGTTGTTTTGGCAATAGTTTATTTGGATGCGTATAGTTGCAGTGAATGAGACAGAATAATTGACATCACGTATAAGGATGACTTTTCCTGAATATGTGGTACGAGATTATTATGGAGGACACCGTATATTCCTGATGGAAAAAGGTTGCGTGAATTATGGAAGGAGATATATTTCTCATTCCAAATATATGGATATATCTCCTACAAATTTGCACAATTGCATCTTTGATTTAAGGTTACAGACGTGAGGACAAAGTAAAGATGCATTGCTAGCTATGGATGTTGGTCTCATTGATAGAGACATGTGATTATGATGTCTCACAAGAACACGTGGAAAAGAAGTCGATCAAAGTGAAAAGGTAACGTGAGATTGCAATTGGACCTTGGTTTTTATTATTTGTGGCAGTTGATACAAAGTAACAAAGGATAGTTACTGTTCAATTTGCAAACAAATAAAGGTTTAAGTTTTGTTCGCATGTGGTCTCATGAAGCTAATCATATGTATTCAAGGGCTGATGTGCAAATGAAAAGTCACGTGAGGAGATTGGCTATTAAAATAACGTGATATATGGACATGAAAACAAATTTATTTGTTTAAATTTTCATGACGTTGATGTTTATGTATATAGACGTTGACAGTAGGAGACACTGACAAGTTTTGATTCGACGCTGACAAGAATAAGTTAAGCACTGTTGGGAAGTGCTGACACTTGTTGTCCGATATATTATTTTTCAAACCCTGACAAGTGATGTCTGATGTTGGACAACACACAGTGGTAATATATTGGATAAAGGAGGATATTGGACAACAAAAGGAATAGCTGTTGTTTGGAAAATTGATACGATTTTGGCACACAAAAAGAGGTATTTACACGCAAAGGTACATGGAATCTCTGTTTTTATACAGAATATCAAGTTGATATTTATGGCTCGGATATTTTTAAAAGGTATTAATGATTTTAATGCGAGTTAGCAACAATTCGAGAGGTAATTTATTGGATTTTATTATGTAATCGGTATAGCCTTGTAAAAGAGTTATCCGTCTAAGTGCTTTTACATATGATATGAAGATTAAGAATCGTCATGAAGAGGTGTTAGCTTAAGGGGAAGAATTCTTATGGTAAATTTGATGTTCGAGGAAGATTTTCGTGAGTTTGTGTTCTATCATATCTTTAAAGATGGTGCCTAGTCAACATTATTCTTTAGAGGTAACTCGTTCATGCTTACACGGTTGGTGACGAAGACTT
This sequence comes from Glebionis coronaria, assembly GCA_025667525.1. Classification (NCBI taxonomy): domain Eukaryota; kingdom Viridiplantae; phylum Streptophyta; class Magnoliopsida; order Asterales; family Asteraceae; genus Glebionis; species Glebionis coronaria. The sequence goes on from CM046881.1 coordinate 414,742,717, forward strand.
GTCATAACACTTGAAGGAGTTACATTATCGTGCTCAATGTCTCACAAAGGATGAGAATATTGACAAGGGATCGAGGTCTACTTATATTTAATCATCAGTATAAGTTCTTCATCACATAGATAGTGCAAGACATGGAACACAAGGTTGGGTTATTCTACTTCTACATCAAGATTACTTTATTTATTTTTCTTCAAGATCATTACACAAAGCCTATATTTGGAGAATCTTCAAGATTGCATACATTCGTTTACTTGCTTGTTGATATGACAAAAAGGGGAAGACATACATGCTACAATTGAGGGGAAGCAATTTGAAGATGATGTACAACTTACAAGAGATACACATAGAGTTTTGCCGACATCAACTAGGGGAAGATTGTTGGGTCAAGAAGTTGATGTGGCAAAAAAACTCAAAAATGAAGAAAATATGAAGGCATTTGTCTAAGCGTTGACAAGTGTAATCCAGGCGTTGTCAAGAGCAAATCAGGCGTTGACAGAAGTCAACAAAAGTCAAACGCTGTTGGAAGCTTCTATTTAGGATAAGTATGCAGAATATATTCTGTATTAGTTATTTAAATAGAAGATATTCATGTTTATTCATAGTTATCTCTTGTAAAACCCTAATCCTTACACTATAAAAGGAACCAAGGGTTATTAGGTTTTATATAACTTTCATTCACAATGTAAACCTAAAGCGTGTGTTGCACTAGAAGTGGGATTAATGTATACACGTCTAGTGGTTGTTGATTATTAATATAATTAGCAACCCAATTGTTTAATTTATGTGTTCTTGTGCCTAAACACCTTGTTAATGTGTCGTGCTCTAATTCCGCTTTGATTATCTAATCATATGAACATGATGCATTCCTAGTAGCTAAAAGATCGAGGAAACCAAGGTTTCCACGGGTTACATACCTGAAATCAGGGTGTTCCATTTCCCCGTGGTCTTCACATATGTATATTCCTTCGAAGTCTTTTGTTTTTTTATACATTTTAGACATGACACATAATACCAAAGTCTGTGATGGACCACAGTAGTAATAGTAGCTTCGCATGTGAACTCTACTCCATAGTACAAAAGAAAGTTTATGCAAGTTTTTATATTATGCGTTGTATATGGAAGTTCATTTCATATGTGTACCTTGAAACTTCTAGGATTTTGCGTTAGCAAAGAAGATAGTGGCAGGACCTTTTGCTTTTTTATATGTTCGTGGGTCCTGGAATTGGTATCTAGTGACTTGCAGCATCGGTGTCGATTTGAACCTCTCTACAAACCTGCAAGTTGTAGCCAAAAAATAGCAGTGGTAAGTTCTAATACATTAAACTTGTTTAGTATGTAAATCTAACACTATAATAAATGTAGTGAAAATTGTGCATTTATAGTTTTTAAGATGATCTTATATCCGCATATATCGTATTTAGTTAAAATTTCTTATGAGCCGATTGCTTACTAATTCTAAGTACCGTTTGAAACACATAACCATCAGTAACAAAAACAATCTTCTAAAACATACTTCATATTTAATAAAACAAACTGAAATAAGAACTCGGCTTACCTGATATCGCTACAATGATAACATGAGCTCATCTCACCACTTCAAATAAAAGCCGCTCCACTCGTATGTTGCGTCAAATCAGGCTACAAATGTAAAAGCATACCAGGTGAACCAAACGGCGTATACATATCAACATGACAGTCAGTTATACGCCTGTTTGGTATATATGACTAAGATCTATGGCAGACCTAATCCCTTCACTACACTAGAGAACAAAAAACAGAACATGACCGTGAGTGTGATCAAGCATATAATTTGGGCTTACTTTTCAGTCCTACTTTTAGGTTTTTACACAAATGCCAACATGTTTAACACAATAAAGTGGCAAAAGTTGTAGTTAGCCGGACGAATGACATAGAAGTGCACAAAAATGTAAAGTTTGGGAAGTAACCTTTACCCCAACTCTAAAAGGGATTGTAGAGTGGCGGGCTTCATATCGTGAATCTTAATTGATCCCTATTTCTATCTTGCATTTATCTTGGTCGAGTCATTCGCTTGCCTGTAAACATCCTCCTCAGAAGCATGCATTACCTTGATTTCATTATTCACTAAGGGAACGCTTGGTCAACGGCAGTAGGTCAAACTTACACTGCACTTCATTCAACAACAGCAGGTCAAGCTTATTTCCGCCCTCTTCTTTTGTGCGCTATCACTAAGGAAACGCTTCAGAGACCCCACGGAACAACATAGACCCATAGTGATGTAGACCAAGATAAGATGTTATTTTTAGGCTTAGATAAGAGACCGATCGGATATAAGGTATGTCGGCCGTGGCTGCAAACGTGTCAAGGTTGCCCCGCCAGGAGACGCATAATCCGAATTCAAATGACCGCATATTATCCTCATCGCCTATAGTACTATAAACATAATCAAAGTCAACTTTTAGCGCAACGCATGACAACAAATGTAACAATCTGCCGCTCTATGGGCGCGAGTATAAGACGTTGCCTTGCCAAGGCTGCAAGCCTGCAAAGCCAACAATGTGCCACCCCAAGGCTGCAAATCTAAGAAATTGGCTCGCCAAGGCTGCAAAATCCGTTGATGGATATCATTTACAAAATTTCATAACACACACATTATAACATATTTTTGTTTATCATTTACCATAGCCGGTGTGCGTCACCCAAATTAAGTCCAACTAAATTGATAACATCATTTAGGCAAACCCATATTAGATGAAACAAAAGTAACAATAACCGACAGCCAAAGCAAAATTAGGGCCAACCATCCTAACAATAAGCCACAGCAGCTCATAAAAAGGCAAACGTAACTCTAATTCATATACCATAACATATATTAGTGTAGCGCTCACATCATGTGAGAGTTATGAACATTAAATTGATCTTTTATTAATTCCAACATTTTTTATTAATTCGAACATTTTTTATTAATCCATTTCTCTAAATCAAGTATGAATGAAGAAACGGCCAAAAAAATTAAATATTACCTCATTTAGGCACAAAAATAGCCTTAAAAACGAAAACCAACTGTGAATCATCATCAGTTGGAACGAACGATCCTGATAATAAGTAATTATCATGACCGTACCCGACCACCGCCAACCCATAAAATATTGGGGGCAATGATCTACGTCAAAACACCATGGGAAATCCAAAAATCCAGATCAAATCAACTTACTATTCATAAGCCTCACATGAAGTGAATGATAACCCCAAAAACCCAGATCCAGTTTGGGAGAGACAGTAATCGACCGTCGCCCACCCAATAAAGATTAGGGGCAACGATCGGAATTAAAACAACATGCAAACCCACAAACACATTTTGTTAGATAAATATAAATTAAGTTTTATTGCAATTAAGTTTTTTGAATACTCAATCTACTGATCTGGTTTAGCCATTCAAATCTCAGCAAAGACACCCCACATATGTTTGAAACACAGTCACATTCAACAATCATATCTAATAACACATGCCTACTATTAAAACAATCGATGCAAGATAATATCAAAACTTAATTTTAAGCTCGGGAACAATGTAGAGTATCAGCTCACAATCCTATACTATCTCAGCCCAAAATTATTCATATCTAGATTATGTCTAGCTTCTGTTGCAACATTCCAGCAATAAATGTAAACAATGGCTATCATAAAATCGATTCAATAGCAGCGACTATTTGTAGAAAAAACAAACAATTTTTTAACAACTGGTGCGAACAAACTATTATAACACATAAGCTCTTTTAATGAGTTTAAAATATTAAATCTTAACTTTTTATTACTTTGAGGGGTTTTTAACTACTTGTACTCAGATGACTCAAAACTTATTCATAAGCTGATAACACCTTAACTACTTAAAACAAATGTTTATGAAGAAACAAAAAACCGACTTAAGCTATCTAGTTTTGTATCATTGTCAACCCTTCATTATCAGCAGTTCTAGACCGCATTTAGTATGTATCACCAGTTCTGATCAAGCCCTCAACCCGCTAATTATGCATGTTTCAAAAATGTTTCAAGCAAGGTACATGCCGTCTATTGTGTTGCAGATATAATTTAAGCAAAAATTCATCCTAATGTTTGTATTTATATATCTAGTTCTAAGAAAAATCTCCCAAGTTGGCCGAATCCTATTTCATGCCTTAAGAAAATCTTCAAATAATCATATAGGAGTACCATTTTTAAGTGACTAATCATATACCAGCTGCTATCTTGCAGGTTAGAAATTCCCACTACTAACAGGAAAAAGCTTACACACGCCAAACTTTATTCAGCAAGCCGACTAAATAACACCCGCTTCAAATCCTGATGATGCATAAATGCATGGTATGCCGACAACCTTAAAAGGTCGCCTGGGCAAGACCAAGAAAACTGAGTTTGAACCATCCCGCCAAGCGCAGCGTGAACAGGCCCTATTAAAAGTCATCAGAATCATAAGAATTCATAAACAAAGTTATAGTCGGAGTGTTTAAAAAGCTGACCACTTTCTAGATAACAAATCGAGGCTGCGAGGCTCAGAAAGTGCCTACACTCGCCATGGCTGCAAACTTAATAGTTCACCCCACAAAGACACGAATGTTGATAGCGTTAATCAAAGGTCGTTACTATTCATCATAGCCTCCAATTGTATTAGCCCGTGAACACAATCAAACATATGATTAACACCATACAAACCACTGGTTGTACACTAATCTTAACTTGAATCAGAATTAACAATGTTAACAACAATGTCGAGCTATACATGCTAATTTTTGTCAAGAAAGCAACCACACATCTTCTTCAAGATGTAGGGATTGAATTTGAGGCTCAGGTGCAGAGTCATGACTGCAACTACATGGCCGTCCTGCCAAGCTAACAGGTATTACAACAAACACAATAAAAAAACAGATGTCCATTGCATTTTAGGCTCAGAAATGGACGTATGTAAGGCATACCCAGAAACCCGTCGTAGCTGCGACCAAATGGTCACCCTGCCAAGATATGGGTCCTGGCAACCCACACTTGCCAAAACATCCATGAACATATATTTCATCATTGCCCATATTCTACGCATTTCAGCAACTTTTCTTATTTTCAATTCGTAAACCATGAGATGTCCTAATTCCAAATCCAACAGGCATGACAACAGACAACCACCATAAAGGTGAAACGAACCAACATAAATATCATTAAGCAACAGGTTAACAGAATGAGGTAGAATAAAGAATCAACAGAAAGGCAAAAAAGCACGGCATAACCAGCATAGAACAACAGCGTATCAGAAAGGCAAATATATATGCCAGCAAACACATGTATGACAGATATATGCTAGTTTTTTCGCCATAGTTAACAACATAAAAACCAAAAAGATTAATAGCAACCCACAAAAGTAACAATTAGTCTCTATATTATAGAGGAGAATCTTGCATCCATAGGCACAGTGATTATCCTCACATCTCAAATAGAAAACAATTTTCTCGTCTCTCACATACTCATCCTTCTCTCACAAAGTAACAATGACCAAATACCCACGAACACATATTTCATATGAATTACCTTATTTAGCTGAAGTTTTCTGGGCATAAACAGTCAGCACCACCAGAGACCGATACAACATTAGCAATAAGCATTTCCTTTTTCCAGTTCATAACACACCAGCTTTAAAACATCACATCCGCTACCCGTCATATATAGCGGTAACAAACAATTCGCTACCAGGCATATACAGCGGCAACGGACAGGCTGGTGGCGTAGATCAAAATACATGAAATCCACACACCAAGATCTTGAGTGAATTAACATGTATATTACATTCACTGGGAAACAACATGTATACATTTGATATGATCCAAACCCATGGATGCGACCATATAAGTAAAAAATGAATGGTCATGATCGCACATGATAACAACGCTAACAACCGTAATGAAACAAAACACATAAACCCCCTCGATAATATTTCAAGATCTACATATTTCAAGATCTGGGTTTTTTTCACAATCTGGGTTTTTTATTTTCGTGAGAGAGAGAGAGTGGGTGAGTGATTTATGTGATCAATAAACAATGATCATGAGAGTGAATGGGCAAATTAAATAAACTATCAATTTTAGCGAAAAACAATTTATGGCTGCCAATCAATTGAGTTATTGTACCTTTATAATAAAGATGTTATGATAATAGAGATGTTGTGAGATGGAGGTATATAAAAACCCCCAATCAATTGAGCTACTGTAGCCATTGAGGGGCCAATTAATCAAAGGCCAACAACTACACCAAAGGCCAACAATCTACAGGAACCGTACACAACCATCAATGCCAACGGAGATACAATCAATGCAAATGGGAGATCCAAAACGGGACGACTCACCGTTTGTGTACTGTTTGTGTATGTTTAGTGCGTGAAAATTTTGTGAAAGAAGGATGAGTATGTGAGAGGAGAGGAAATTGTTTTCTATTTGTTATGTGAGGAGAATCATTATGCCTATGGGTTCGTGATTCTCCCCTATAATATAAAGGTTAATTTGCTGCCTCACTCACATACTCTACAATAACATGATTATATTATTTTTTTAATGTTATAAACAGTAATCAATTACTAATTAACCTTTATATAATAGAGGAGAATCACGAATCCATAGGCATAGTGATTCTCCTCTATAACCTAATATAATATAGTATCACTTCCCTCTCACACCATTTCCCTCCCCTCACAACAAAAACACGCACTAGCACCTACACGATTCCGTTTGTTGACCTGTTGATCATTAATTGGTGCCCGTTACTCATTAATTGGTGAGTTTTGGAAAATTGTGTTGCCCTTTCGTTAGTTTCCCCTTTGGTATGCTGATTAATTGTGGCTACAAGAGTTGCCCCTTTGGTGATTAATTATGGCTACAAGAGATGACCCTTAATTGGCCTAGGGGTATATATACCCTCACACCAATTTCTATAAAAAAAATGTTCTCTACTGTTTTTGGGTATATGATCTAACCTCTTCGATGCCGCCGATCTCTTCGTTGCCACCATCTATGGTGGGCGGCGTTGCTGATTGGTCGGTGACGTTGGCTATCATAGGTCGGTTGCTTGATTTGTCGGTTCTCTTGATTGGGATTGCTGGAGACCCTAATTTTTTGGAGGTTGGTTCTTGAAATGCATTCTTTACTTACACGTTGTAAGTTTTCTGTTTCCATTTAACTTTCCGCTACCATTACTAAATCTTTTTTAGGCTTATTAAGCTTTAAAAAAGCTCTATGTTCTCCTAATTGATTTAGTGATTTTGAGTTTTGATTAATGGGTTTCTACTTCTTGATATATGTTATCATGTGGAATATGAGTAATGTAGCTTTGGAATATGCAATTATTAGGGCTGTAAAAAATCGTTATTGATCAGCGATTATTGATCGGCCACTGTCAACAAAGTTCATCACTAATTATTGATCAATCTGTAAACATAGTTGATCACTAATTATTGATCATTTTTGTTATTGTAACGGTTGGGTGGCGCTGGTGCCAGGCTACTGGCTCAAAAATACTTATGTTGTGAAACGATTTACTATACGTAATTATAATTTATAATATAATGTTTTGGTTAGCGTGCCTTTATAGAACCTATATCTTGGCGGGGTAACCATTTTGGTCGCAGCCATTGCGGGTTAAAAAACTAGGTTGTGATGAATACGAGCAGTTTTATTAGAGTTGACTCCATCTTCATGGGTGGATTTTGCCCGTTGATTGTGTGTATGGGTGTTTATATGTTTATCTGGGAAATCTTGGTGTTTTCGTCTCCGTGGGGAGTGAAATTTTTGTGGTGCAATTTTTATGCAACTCATGAAACTAGCTGTAAGGTATTTTAGTTCATAACCAGTTTAGTTCTCATATGACACCATGCTAAGAGTTCCCTTTCATCATTAAGAAAACCGGGAATTGATATTTTGAGATAAGGAAGATCTTAACTTGGTATGATTTTATTATAGTTTATCGGAGTTATGATAGAGGCATGAATACAGTATTTATAAAGGGTGTTCGGATGATTAATCGCCTTTTCTTTAAGCAAGTGAGCATTTTTAATGGTTGCACACATTGTGTTTACGGATAATGATGTCTTTGCTTAAAAATTAGCTTTATGCCTTTCGATGCCACCGTTGCTTTCGTTGCCCTATATATGGTGTGCGATGATAGTGACGGTTGTGTGACGATTTCGCTTAGCTCATATTGATCCTATAACGTGATGCCTTGATAAACTCAATTCTTATGGGTCGGTATTGGTCACACTTTTTGTGTATTGAGGATCTTTATACGGTGACTTTATTTAGATTATCATGAGCTAATGTGCTAATTGAAGCATCTAATATGGTCGTATCTTGGTTATTAGACTGGTACAAGATGAGACCACATGTATCTTGGCGGGGATATCTATTATGGTCGCAGCCATGGCGGACGTTTCCTCTTAAATACGTTGTTAACCTAAGCCTTCTATACAATGAGTGGCTTATGATTCCCGGATCCTTTGTTCATGTCTATACAGTTTGGGAGGTTATGAACGGCGATGATGATAATTTTGGGCCTATATCACCTGAATCGACCAGAATTCCAATTATGCGTCTCTTGGCGAGGCAAGCTTCGTGGGTTTGCAGCCAGAGTGTATACATCCACATATCTGATTGCTCACTTATCTGAGCCACGAACTACCAAATAGATTCAGTCGAGTTTATTTGTGCATGATTCGAGTCATTGTACACTTTATAAAGGCAATCAGGTAGGTTGGGGCAAGGTTGAGGCCAGGATGTCGTCTGCTGTTTGGCCTAAGTTGCGTACCTGGTTACCGTGTACTATGGCGACTTATATGGGTCATTATAGAAAAACTAGAATACATCAGGTCATTCTAGATTGAGTATTTCTTTTACAAGAGTGGATATTTAATATCTTTAAGTGTTAACTAAATCTGTTCTTTTTTCCTGATGGCAGTTTGTGATACGCATATGAAATTTGGGGTTTGGATTCGTTTGTTTTGCTGAAGATGGTGGATAAGAATGTTCGTGGATGAAGAAGTCAGAAACTATGGATTGAAAAGGTATGCATATGTTTTTTTTAGTGACCAGATTGAAAGATATAGATTGGATAAGTAGACTGGGTCAAGTTAATTAGGCAATACTTCATATGAGTTATAGTAATCTTTCACTAATTGAGTGCTAGATTGTAGTATTATGTATTATATGAACATATGTGTGCACATAAGCAACTCAAACACCCAGTTGTTGTTGTTTCGTTTTAATAAAATGTTTTATCAATGCTACAATGCGCGACTCATGTATTTAGTTTATGTTTTTGAAACTTTGCATGGGTTTATATTTGTAAAATGGTGGGTTATTAAAGTAACTTTCAATGGCATTTGGTACGATATTTTTTAGTATTTGAGAGCTAATTTAGAGTTATGTTGGTCATACAGGTTTATATGGACCAACAAATGGCTGACGAATGTTAGCGATAATGTGCCCGTTGAGAATGCGAACGCAAGCACCTTTAAATCTCAACGTTGGGTGTCTTACCAGATGACTCGATCAGGTATGCGAACATTGTATACTTTACATTGTTGACCTAGCATTCTATTTGAGTATGATAGTCTGGTAAAAAGAACTATTTGAATTCGGCGTGGTTGACATAATAAAATATGAAATTAGAATAATTTTTGTAGTAACATTATATCATACTCAGTAGAATGTCTTAGTCTTTGTGTGCGAAAATAACGGCTCTACTGCATATGATACCCACTACATTTATTACCCGCAACAAATATACTTTTGCTGATTACCGGATCTAAAAAATATATGTAGTTTCAACGGCTCTTATTAATGTAATCTCAACCTCCGTTTCTATGCAAACCACATTATTCATGGTGTTGACTTACTGTTTTGTATATTGAATCTGCAGTGGATATTTTTGTTCGGACCCTTTATTATAGCCAGCATCGCAAACTCCGACCACCAATTCATGTTGATACCAGGTGCCATTAACGCCTTTGATATTTCTGAAAAAACCACCCATGTTTGAAAAAGCTCTCAACCGTGGTTTATATTTTTATAGGCCACATGGTACGATTATCGAAGCTCTGTCCAGCCAACGAAACACATCAAACTTTATGCAAATAAAAGATCGAGAGGAAAACGCACGTAAGAAATTCAGGTGATTAGTTTCATATGGTTTTCTGTTTATCCGGCTGTCTTTTGGCATAATATGTGATGTTATCTCGAGATACTATTTAACTCCAATGGTTTTCACTTACAGTCGCGTTCCCAAATATATGGATAGCGTTCAAGGGAAGCAGGCGGTAGTTTGAGATGTTTAGGTTGTTCACAACAGCATAAACCTCTCAGACTGCCCCCTCTTCCCTCGAAGGGTATCCATATATTTGGGAACATATTTTCTGAAATGCTGCTTAAAGAACAAATATTGGGAACACATTTGTACAATCAAGTGAACACAACTCTCAGGTAATTATAATTTTTCTAATTAAAATGATTGAAAAAGTGTGTAGTTTAAACAAGTCACATATACGCATACTCATTGCAGTGATTCGGTGTGATATTTTTAGGTGTGGATATCTATGCATACTGAGACTAACATTCACATGAGTGCACTTCTCGAGAAGCGCCTCAGAAGGTATGAAACTATACGTAATTGTTTTGTTTTTCTGTAGACGTGGTTAAAAATCACAAACTATATGTCTTCTTACTTGATGTATTAATGTTATTTTATCGGCCTTTGGTTGCATTAAGAAAACCAGAAATTGATATTTTGAGATAAGGAAGATCTTAACTTGGTATGAGTTTATACAGTTTATCAGAGTTATGATAGAGGCATGAATACATTATTTATAAAGGGTGTTCGGATGGTTAATCGCCTTTTCTTTAAGCAGGTGAGCATTGTTGATGGTTGCACACATCTGTACTTGGAAATTCAAAACCCAATGAAACTAAAAAATGACACGCGCAAACGCTTCAAGACACACACCAGGTAAAACATTTGTTTGATTTATTATAAACCCCATCATGCATCCCCTGCTGCTATGGTTTTATAAATGGATCATTGATTGTGTTAAAAAAAGTTTACACTCTCAATGATTAAAGGGACGAGAACAAATAGATTTATATCTGGTAGAAAAATATTAGATGAATGTTCATATAGATAAACTTTAGGATAGCCATAGGTAACGTCATGCATTGGATCTACGTATTAACCAAATAAATCCCCTTTTTGTATGTCTTCTAATTTATGCATAGAGTTTACAAGTTCACAAACGTTAACATACCTTTTGTCTCCTGATTAAAATAAACAAGCAAACTAAAAAATAAGTAATCCCAAAAACGCTCTTATTGTGTATGCTGATACAGGGCGACACGCTAGGAAAGATATGAAAATATGAGCAGGACTTGCTGCTAGGTCGATAGAGCGACTACATCAAGAGAACCCAAGTATGAAAAGCTTAACTTATGAGGTACCAACACAATTTAGTATAGTGAGGAAGAGAAAAGAATGGAGAAAGATAGCTACAGTGAGGCTTATCAGGAGAAAAATAGCTACAAATACAGAGAGCGTTGATGAACTCGAGATTGACGCCATAGGAGAACCAACATAAGGCGTGAATTGATTTTTCGTATCTGTGTTTAATGGCTACTCGGCAAAATAATGGTAAAATTCTCATTATTTCATCTCTGTAATAAATGTTTTTGTGTTCATTAAAAGGATCATATTGTCAATTTTTTAGGTTTCTATATGAGATTGAAACCTCAGAAGTGAGGAAGAGAAAAGAATGGAAACATAAGCTTCCAATTGTTGTTCTAAAAGCTAAAGAAATAGTAACTTAAATGTTGATTCCGAGGTACATATTTTCCGCTCAAAATCATATACTATTTCTTTGTATTTCAATAGTGTCTCGGATTGTTTTTTCTCAACTGCTTACCATGCCGTCATTAATCTCCTCAATCTGTGTCTTTTAAACAATCAGAGATCCATTCATGGTAAAAAAACATATCACCCATTTAGAAACGAATAAGTATATCCATCTTTTACAATGTTATCTTGATTATTTTTAATAAGTTTTCAACCAAATTTTGTCGTTTATGGTCAGATCAGTTCATAGTTTTTTTTTTACACAGAATACTGATTGATAAGAGCAATGACTGTGTTTTTACATAATCATTAAACCTAAAGAAAAAAAATGCTATAAAAGTGATAGAGCACGAGCTTACATTTAAGAAAGTGACGAATATGAGATGCCAACTAAAAAGTTAAAAGTATTTATTGAGCAATCCCAAACACCCTCTAGCAGTCCTTATATATGTGTATTTCTAGATTATTTACGAATGGAATACGTGTGTGATATGTAGCAGTTTTGACACGTATGTTGACCCATCAGACGCTTAAACATCCTGATTATTTGGTTTTACTACTCCAACAGAATTAAGTATATCCAGTACTATCATACAACAGATTTTTCTCCAGCATAGCCCTTTTATAAGCCTCGAATCTGCATTTTTTAGGCATTGTAACATGATTTGAACGAGGAGTTAGTTACGTGGTTTGATGTTTAGGTGAGAAATACCATTTAGATATTAAGTGATGACTCACTGCAATTTTTTTGACAAATTGAAATACTATCATAAATTATGTATATGAATATGTCACATAGGTAATTGAAATGCTACCATAAAGTAACGTCACTTTAAATTCACAGATTGTTTCGATCTAGATTGGGTGATTGAAGAATATATATCTCATGCTCGAGCAACACGTAGAGGAACAAAGATCAAGTGTTTTTTGTGAATCTAACTTTTGATGGATCAAGCTGAACAACAGGCAAGTTATATATCATTACATGTGTTGACCATTTTGTGTTTATGAACGGAACAAAGTGGCCAACTCGGGTTGCTGATGTTGCATAACAAAATCGCAGGCCTGAGCCTCCACAATTGGTAGCAAAATACAATCCTGTAGCGCACACCGAAGTCCCATTACGATACAACTAACGAGGCCAAAACACCCGCGGCGAATCAACCCTT